>VZRN01000756.1:530792-583814 GCA_013397935.1 Dasyornis broadbenti | reverse complement strand
CGGGCTGCCAGCCTGGCCGTGTCCCCCGCCGCCGGGCCGGCGGACGAGCGGGTGGAGACGCGGGTGGCAGGGCTGAGCCCGGGGCAGCCGGTGACCCTGCGGGCGGTGGCGGCCGATGACCGCGGCTGCCTCTTCCAGTCGTGCGCGCATTACCGGGCGGATAGCCGCGGGGAGCTGCACCTGGGCACGGACGCCTCCCACGGCGGGGACTACACCGGCGTGGAGCCCATGGGGCTCTTCTGGAGCCTCGCCCCCGCCGGCATGGAGAAGCCGTACCAGCGGCTCGTTCCCCGCAGCACCGGCGCCCCGATGAAGGTGGAAATGTTGGTCCACCAGGGCCACAGCCCGCCCGGCGCCATGCCCGGGCCCGTGGTGGCCAAGGCCGAGGTGCAGAGGTTGTTCACGGCCCCCGGCGTGCGGAGGATTCGGCTGAAGGAAGGAGTCGTAAGAGGCTCCCTTTTCCTGCCGCCGGGTGAGTGCCCGGCCCGAGACGTTGGCCCGGAGCCGGCGGGACCCCCCGGCGTCTCTGACCAGAGCAAGGAAAGTTTCGTAGAACAAACCCATACAGAGGCTATCATCCGGGGAATCCGCGTTCCCTAACAGAATCGAAGGCCGCCCTGCAGACAGGTGCCCTTGCAGTCTTCAGGAGATACCCCCAAGTACTTGTCGCGACAGGGCCCTGCTTACGCGTGGCCGCCCAGCCTGGTCCTTCTCGGCGGCACCGGGCAGGGCGTCTCTTGCGGGACGGGCCGGAGCTAAAGGAGAACAGGGGTTGTAGAGTTTACTTCATTGCTGTGCTCGGCCTGCGGCTTTTCAGTAGGTTTGATGTTTGCTCTGGAGTACCAGAATCTAACATCCAGAAAAGCTGATGTGCTTCATTGTGTGAGCCTGTGGTGAATCTCCCAAGGATTTCACCCTAAGTAGGATTGAATTTAAAAAGCGTTTTTCTTCCCTGTGAAACACAAGCCAGGAAACAGAGCAGCAGAAGAGATTCTAGAAAATACATGTATTCTACCTCTGTTATGCTGGAGCCAAAGCTAAGTTAGTAGTTGGGTTACTTCTGTGGTATAAAGACAAAATAGATTTATGAGCAAGTTCTGCTTGTTCTGCTTATGAGATTGTTGTGCTTTATGAGGTGTGATACTCTGATGGTCTGAGTGGTGTTGGAAAATGAAACCTTACACCAGTGATTGTGTCTGTACACTTGAGCTATGATTTCTTGTAGTTCCCTGAGTGTCGTGGTACTGGAACTGCCCTCCACATTACCTCTAACTTAAAATTACTTGGTTCAGCAACTCCTGTAAGTATCACTACAGTTATTAGGTATTTAAGTATTTTCATTGAATGATTTCCAAACCAATGATTTTAAAAATCCATTTAGATACGGATCCAAAGTCCGCTGAAGAAAAAAACAACAGAGACTGAACTTTGAATTTCAGATGTTTAGTCAGCATGCTGGATTTTCCATCCCTGAGACATTGTTTTGATCTATTCTGCCTTAGAGGATGAGTTTGATTTCTGCTGAGCTCAATGGGAATCCAGAGATCTGCAAGATGAAACTGCGTTTTCCCCTTTAGAAAGTCTGGCATTGTAATAGTGTGGAAAAGTCTGGAACCATTGCTTAAATGATGTTGGCATCCCTCAGATGGAGGATCCAGTTACAGCATTACTACCATACCCTTCCTTGTTCTAGGGACAAAAAAAAATTAATATTTTTAAGATAGGAATCTTAAATGTGAACCATTCTTAGAAAAAGTGAGAGGACATGAGTGGGCTTATGCTATAATTTTAATATGAAAGCAATTTCTAAATTCAGGCATAAGAGTTACAGATGTGGAAGTTTGTTTGTTTTTAAATGTTAGTAAAGTTGTCTAGCCCATTTCATCCTGCTTTTTACTGAGCTGTGCAGAAACCAGGCATGCGTAGGTACTCAGAAAGGTAGTCCAGGACCCCTGTGCAAGCTAAAGGTTGTCTTCATGAGAGAATAATACATTCATGTTTGACTGTGTTCTGATTACATGCTCTTGCTAGAAAATTTTCAGGTGGGGTGATGAATGAATACCTATTTTCTAGCCATCTAGGGTGGCTGCTGCTAACTAGAGGTTACTGTTCATCTTGGTGTTATAATAAATTTATCCTGACATATTTTCTCTCAAGTAGAATATTGAACTTCAATGGAAAAAAAGATCAGAACTGAAAGAACCCAAAAGCACATTTCAGTCCCTTTCTGACTTGCTAATGCTTTAATTTAGAAGGTTTCCACCATTTAGCATGTCTTATACAAAACTTCCTTTTCTCAAGTGTGTTGAAATGCCAGAGACCTCTTCTTTAGCTCATACAGGTAGTGCCAGAGAGTTAACACACTTTTCTGCACAGATGGTTGTAGTGAGCTGGATCGGGGCACATCAGAGGTGACATTTGGTGGCCAGGAAAAAAAAAAAAAAAAAAAGAAGAAAAAGAAATTGCTTGCCTAGGGTCTTTAAAGCTCCACGAGGTAGTATCCTTAGCTTTTTAACCTAAGATCTCCTGGCTTGGCATACAAACATATTACAACATGACTTTGACTGCAAAGACATAGCTGTTTAAAATTATGGTTGTGATTATTTCTGTAGTTTGGTGGGACAGATTGTACACTTGTATGTGCACGTTTATTTGTACATCAGTCATGAAGACACATCCGCACCCATACAGCTCTCAGTTCTATCTTCCATCTTGTCACATCTGCAGGAGCAGTTCTCCTGCCAAGTCTTACAGTGCTGATGTTGAGATAGAGCTAGTAAGTCCAGTTGATTTTAAAAATGGGTGTCTCTTTGTCATGCCTTGCTCATGCAGTTTATGCCAGAGTTTATGCAAGTCTTGTAGAATTTACTTAAAGGGCTCAGTGCTCTTGCGTCATTACTCATGAGCTTGCACCTTGCTAATTAAGTTGTGACTTTGTTGGAAAATTGCTGACTTGGAGTATGATTGGCCTGAGGGCAGGAGGTTAAGACAACTGAAAAATACATTGAGAACAGCTGTTTTTTGGTGTTTTTAAAAAGCAGAACCTCTAACTTCATATTTTTACACGGATGTAAGGACCAATTCTTAGCTTGAAATAGCTGAAGTGGGATACAGCACTGGTTCTCTTAAATCTCTGCTGTGCAAGTGGAAAAGTAATGACTATTAATAGCAAATGTCTTAAGCATTCTGTATTTTGTTGTTCATTCTTCACCAGATATTAGAATCCTATTTGATAACTCCTCCTCTGCACCTCTTCTCTTTAATACAGGGGATGGCCCCTTTCCAGGAGTGATTGACATGTATGGTGATGAAGGAGGCTTGATTGAATTTAGATCCAGTCTCCTGGCTACCCATGGTTTTGCTGCTCTTTCTCTGCCATATTTTGACTTTGAAGATCTTCCTAAGGTCATGAAAGAACTCAAACTTGAGTACTTTGAGGAGGCAGCAAGGTTCCTGCAGCGTCACCCAAAGGTAAGTGTGATGAGAGATCTCTTGGGACTAGGGAGGATTCAGCAGTCATGCCCAAGTGGTGGTGGTGGTGATTTTTTTTTTTTTTTTTGTATTTGAGTATCAGTTTCTGCTGGGCAAGTTTAGGCCCAATAGTGGAAAAATTGTAGACCTGCATAGGTGGCTTATGCGTATGACTGGGGAGAGTGAATTTCTTCCAGCACAAATTGTCTGTTAAATAAATTCATGCTAGAAACTAGAAGATTGCTGATCATTAGGATAGTGAAGTGCTGCAGTATCCTCCAAACAGGACCAGTGGTGATAAAAATATTTGGTTTGTTTGCATTTTTTTTTCTTTCACAAAAGCAATTAAGAGAAGATGATACAAAACTGCTCAATAGTAATTGAAAGAATGGATTTGATGACTTGGGATGTTGCATTGAGTTTTACTTTCCAGGCTAGAAAAAAGACAAGATAAATGCTACTTATCTAATCCTTTTGATGTAATTTGTGAGGTTACTTTATTTTCCTGAGATATATAGTAGACTGTGCTTGAATTTCCTGCTATCTGTTTTAGGAAAATGAGAAAAAAATTTGCATTAACATATGCAGTAGGGACCAGGTAAGGATTGAGTGATGGTACATCTTGTGCCTGTCTGTGCATTTTTCAAGGGGTTTGACACCTCTCGGTGCCTCTGAAAAATAAGACTATAAACAGAAGGAGGAGCCTGGGTCCAGACTGTAGCTTTCCAATGGGTCACATCAATCATTAACCTAACCTTTCTTTTTCTTCAATAAAACAACTCCAAAGTCATTTAATGGCTAATCCCATTATAATGCATGATTCCTTTTTTCTTTCTTCCTCTCTTCTCCAACCCCCATCTTATCTAAAGGTGAAAGGACCAGGAGTTGGAGTGATTGGGACTGGGAAGGGGGCAGAATTAGCACTCTCCATGATCACCTTCCTGCCAGAAGTAGTGGCTGCTGTCTCTGTCTCCGGCTGTAGTTCAAACACCGTTGCAGACCTCCATTATGGTGAGATGACTCTGCCCGGGCTGCGTTTTGATATGAACAAAGTCAGCGTTTCTGACACTGGTGTATTTGACATTTTTGAAGCTCTGGATGACCCATCAAAGCCTGCTAATTCTCCTTGCGTGATCCCCATTGAAAAAGCAGAAGGTCACTTTCTCTTAGTGGTAGGGGAAGATGATCGGATGTGGAAGAGCTCGTTATATGCTGAGTTGGCAATCAGGCGTCTACGCCAGCATGGGAAAGAGAACTTTGAACTCCTGAGTTATCCAGGAGCAGGTCACCGAATTGATCCTCCTTCTACTCCATTTTGTCAGGTAGCTATGGATCGTGTTTTGGGGGTGCCTGTTCTGGGGGGTGGAGAGAGCAAAGCACATGCCCATGCACAGGAACACTCCTGGGGAAAGATTCAGGAGTTTCTGCACTTGCATTTGGGATGAACAGTTAAGCACATGCAAGCTTTTGCAGACCTGCAAGGACTGATGAGCCACCAAAATGACTGGTGATGACTGGTGAATTGGAGGGATTGACCGAGACAAGCTTTGAAATATGAAAATAGCCAAAAGACTATTACAAGTATAAATCAAAAAAGAAAGGGATTTATTTGGAGAAGCCGAAGTTAATTTAACTAGGTAAACGGAGGAGATGTGAAACAATAAGCAGGCACCACTATGGTACAAATTTGACAGCTCAAAGTGGTCATGATACGAAGAAACAAGTACATGAAGAGAACGTGAAGATACTTCCTTGCTTGCAGTATTTATGACTCAGAAAATGTTAACAGCTAGCCTGCACCTTCAGCAATGACAAGACAGGATCACACCTTGGGAATGATGGATGATAAACTCAGACATCCAAATCATGAATGATTCTGGCTTTGAGTCCTAAATTACCTTTGCCCAGAACTCTCATATTTTCAGCCGCATACACTTTAGAGATGTTTTCTGTTTACATGAGGCTGGAGATACCTACTTGAAATGAGGCTTGTATACTTAGCATACTTTACATTGGGATCTTCTGGCAACACAGTCTGTTTCTTTCCAACAAGAACTACATGCTGAATGGGAAAATGAAGAGTACTTTTCCTTGTCATCCAAGGAGATCGGCATTAATGTCTTGTATTGGGGGTCTGTTCCTATAACGTCTTGGATTGGCATTTGACACTCAGAGTATTAAGATTCTGTTGGATAGGTTAGAGATGTCTAAATGCAGCCATTAAGGTAGGGATTAACAAGTTGTGAAACTCTTTAGTAATGATGTCAACCGATACTGACAGCTGTTCTTAGGGAGGAAGCAGAGCTGGGAGACAGAAAAACTAGCCTCCAGATTCAAACTGACTGTAAAAAGCTGTCACCTTATGGTGGTGATTAACTCAGAACCATACCAAACTAGCAATGCCCTCCAAAAAATCATCCAAAGCCAAATCTAGGATAGCTTTTCCATGACTGCCCAAGATTTTTCTTTTTTTTTCATCCAAGTTAATTTTTGGCTAGTTTTGTTTCTAGAAAGAAACAACTTCTTCCCAAATGAGTTGATCTCTCAAGAGAGTCTTGCTGAAGTGGTGCCAGTGCTAAAAGCCTTTTTAATGAGGGCCTCTATCAACACAATTTCTCCTTCCAAAGTTATTTTTTCAGACCAGTTTGAGAACTGCTCAGGAACATACAAAACTTTCATTAGTGGTACTCAGTTTTGCTTTGCTCTCAGGGATCTTCTCTCTCCAGTTAACTGTCATTATGCTGCTGCACAGGTCTCACTAGCTTTCTTCAACTCTTATTATTCGTTATCATTTGATTGTCACATGTTCTTCACACACAATCAGCACCAACTGAACAATTTATCCATCCATTCTTTACAAGAGAAGCTCCATCCTGCTAACTTTCCACAAGATCTCTTCATGCCTGGTCTCTAAACTCCCTCACCAGCTGAACAGGCTTTTGCCAAGTTCCATCTGGTGCTTGAACCTCTCCTAACATGAGCAGTCCCGGAAGTCTCTGACCAGAGCCTGCTAAGATGTACTCCTTGGTGTCACCCATACCTGGCACCTTGCCTTTTTTTCCAAACTCATTCCAGGTGGCAGCTGTAGAGGAAAGGGTTGTCTGTTGTCTGAAGGTTCCTGTTTCTCAGTCTGCCTCATTCTATGCCTCTTCAGTAGTTGGAGCTGTTAATAACTGTGCAAGAGCAGCACCTCCCCTATCCCTGTTTTGCCACTCTTGCAGTGCCAACACCTGTGACTCCACACTGCAGTCCTACCTCAGCGTAAGCATTGCTATGCAAGATTGCAATCTGGAGGTTCAGGAAGTAAATGTAAAGTTGTAAATAAACCAAAAACCAGGTACGTTAAGAGTTCTCTGATTTAATTTCTAAAGCACAAGCCTTTAAAATAATTCAGTGTTAGATTTTGTCAGATACATGCAATTTGAAAGTGAAGTAAAACCCTTCCTATATTAAAAAGCAACCATGTGTAAGAATATGATGTTACATATTTGTTTGGAAAAGTGAATGATACTTTATTTAAAAAGGAGGAAAAATAAAAAGAATGTGATTGTACTGTGAAGAGCCTTTTGTGAATGACTTTTCCTGGACAAAATAATTAATAGAAGCACCTGTTGAAAACCAGACAACTTTTGCACTAGCATTCTGTATATTTACAATGCTACCCGGGGGCCCAAGCTGCATTGCAGGCACTCTGCAGAATGTGCAGCTATTTCCTGAAGTGCACATTAAACTGAGTGCCTGATTATGTCCGTAGTTACAGCCACGTTATTTATATTGGTTTACATTCACAGAATTGTTAGGGTTGGAAGAGACCTCTGGAGATCATTAGTCCAATCCCCCTGCTTAAGCAGGGTCACCTAAAGCAAGTTATATAGCAATGTGTCCAGGTGGATTTGGACTGTCTCCAGAGGGAGACTCTATGGCCTCCCTGAGCAGCCTATTCCAGTGCTCTGCCACCCTAAGGTAAAGAAGTTCTTCCTCACGTTGAGGAGGAATTTCTCGTGCTTCAGCTAATGGCCACTTCTCCTTGTCCTGTCACTGGACACCCCTGAAAAGAGTCTGGCACCACCCTCTTGACACCCACCTTTGAGATATTTGTATGTATTGGTGAGATCCCCTCTCAATCTCCTCTTCTCTAGATGAAACAGGTCAAGGTCCCGCAGTCTCTCCTCATAAGAGAGAGGCTCCAGACCCCTGATAATCTGTGGTCCTTCACTGGCCCCTCTCCAGTAGCTCCACTTGTACTGAGGAGCCCAGAACCGGACACAGTAATTCTTTGCCAGGCCAAACTCCCTTTACATTCCATTGAGACGAGTGCTCGGGGGGCTGGATGAGCTGCACCAGCCACAGCTGGGAGGCCTGGCAGCCACCCGTGGGGTTCCACAGCGCCCCGGGTGGGCCGTGTGCCCCGGACCGGCCCTGCCACGTCCCACAAGGCGCCGCGGGCTGCCGCCCCCTACGCGAGTTCCGGGCGGGGCGTTCCCCGCGCCCGTAGCAACCGGAGCGTTCGCGGTAGCAACGGCACCATGGTGAGTCCTGCGGCCAGGGCGGCACCGGGGCTCGGCGGCGGGGCCGGGGCCGGGGCGGGGGTCTGAGCGGTCTCCGAGCTGGCGGGGGCGGTGAGGGGCGGTGCGGAGCCCTCCGCCGGCTGGGCCCCGCCGAGCAGCCCGGGCTAGGCCAGAGCCGTCCGGGTGGCAGCGCGGAGTTCGGGGCGGCGGCTGAGGCGGGGGTGCTGTGCCTGCTGCTGTGCCCTGGGAAAGGGGGTTTTCGGGGATTAGTGAGGGAAGAGGAGAGTCTCATAAACCTCAGTAGTACGTAGTTTAAAGGCGGCAGTGTCGGCGGTCACTACAGCGATTATCTTGGTATCTGTTGCTGTGCAATTCCGATTTCATCTATTTAACATAGAAATAAATGTCTGCAAAGAAAGGCGAAGTGTCGCTATTTTGCTTTTTCCTGGGGGTCTAAATTTTGTAAATACTCTGTGTCCAACTGCCATGCTTTGGGGCGAAAAACTACATATTTTGTTACGACTCTTACTAGTACAGGTGTTGTTATTTTTTCCCCTCAAGATATTCTGTTTCTTGTTCCTGCCATGTTGATGGTGAGTCTTCGGGGTGACCATTGGTCACTTGGCATTTTGAGTATTTTAAGTATTATGACTTTCTTTACTCTAAATACCTGTAGAAAAATGTTCAATAAGCAGATAGGGGAACCCTGCAGTTAAGCTTCTTGGAGTGAGGTTTCCCTTAAGTAACCTCCCTTGGCTGAAGATAATCTGATTTACCTTCAGAAATTTTAAGCGCACCTCAAAAAAGTCCCTGATATGTGCTCTCCAGCTAACATGCTGTGCTGATGTTCATGTTTCCATCAAATCAGCAGAGATAAGTCAGCAGACGTCAGGGAAGAAGCTGCTCCTTGTGCTCACATGGATCAGTATCTTTAAAGTCCAGTCTGTTTTTAAGCATGTCTTGGAAACAGCAGCAGGCACTGGTTTTATAAATCCATTTCTGCCTTCAACATGAGTGACCGAGATCACGTACCCAAGTGCTGTGATGATTGGCTGCCATAACTATGAAAAAGGCAATGAAGTTTCTGCCCACGAAACCCAGTTAACTGGAAACCAGCTATTTTTGCTGGCATACTAGTAGCTGTTAATCGGCTTGAATGAGGGTGTTGTAGTGGGAACTTAGGAATGTGATCTTCTGAACTAGAGGAGGTCATGCAGATGTTTATCTTTGGCAGACACTGGGGAGATACTGCTGATTACCTGAAAGGCTGCTTTTATCTACATGTGGTAGTGCTACACTTAAGAGCAATAGAGATGCCAAAACCAGAGTACTCCTGTATTTGTAGAAAGAAGGCTGTTGATCAGTGTTTGTAAAAGATTGCTCTCTGAAACCTTTTTAATCCAAAAGACATCTTGCAATATGTTTAATGTTTAGAGAAGTGTTAAAGTTGTTGTTTATATACTACTGTTCTGGATATCTTTATATGGTTTTACTAAGACTCAGATGTGAGACAGAAAAGTTAGAGTTAGTGACAACAGAAAGTTGGTCAGTGGGTCAGTCCTTAAAAAGCAGTTCTCAGATTTTTCCAAACTGAATAGTACATGTTTTCGCATTGTGTTTTGCATGATGTAACTCAATGCAAAACAATTGGAAAGAAACCCCAAATATATACAATCCAGATTGCTTTTGAGTTTGGCAAGATGTACCTCATTTTTCTCAGTGAATTTTAAGAGGCTGTATCATTGTCTGGTCACAGACTTGCTTTCAGACAGGAAATTGCTAATGCACAATAGAAAGTATGAGGGTTTAAGATTTTCAGTGCAGTAACTTCTTATGCCTTTGAAATGAATTTCACCATAAAAGTTAATAAGCAGTGTGCCATGGGACAGAGAATAAGATCAAGAAGATAATGTCCTGACATTAAGCCCATTGTTTGCTTCTGAAAATGCAGCAAAGTACCCCAGAAAACAGAATTACGGGACACTGAGGAATTCCAACTTCTTTGACTTGGCTAACACAAGATAATACAGGAAAGTGGTGGAAGGTGGGGCAAACAAGCAGGATAGGGAGAGGGAATGGAGAGAAAATAGATTTGCAGTGAACAAGCCACTTAAAAATTTCAGTGAATGTTCACTTAAATTTGTTTCATTTTTAGGCAAAAGCGACGACCATCAAAGAAGCTCTAGCCAGATGGGTAAGTACTAGAACAGTATCTAGTGGAATGGAGTTTGACTTATTCAGCTAAATTTTTCAAACATTGTAAGAAATATTTTTGCTTGAAACATCTGCTTTAAGAAGTTTCACAGAGTAAACTGATGATTACTGTTGTTGTATAATACATTCTGTTGGACTTTCTGTATGTTCCTGTTGAATTGATACAACTGTTAAAGATGAGTCTGTTTAGCCTTCCTGCCTTGTTCTGCTGAATATGCATTGGCCTGAAGCCACAAAGAGATTCAAAGTTGTGGATGTATTATGTTTTAATTATGCTCTGTTCACTTTACCTAAGTGCAGTCCTTCCCACAGAATAAACAAGCATAAATTCTCACCTTACTGAATTCAGTGAAACTTCTACATGTCTTTTGACATGTGGTCCCTCATATTGTGCAAAGCTTAACTCAATGAGTTTCTTGGATTTTTTTTTTTTTTCCTCCTTTTTAAAGCACTGTGTTAATACAGAAGCTTTTTTGTCTGGTGGTGGCTGACCTGGTCTTCCAGAAAGCTGTGTGTTGGCAAGGATGCAGATGTAATTTCAAACGATAATGTAGGATGCTCATCTGTCCAGTAAAATCAGTGAGAATCTTTCCTCAGTCTCAGTGAATTTTAGATGAAGGCACAGATGCGCTGTTTGGTGTACATACACTTCTCCACTAATTCTGGCCAGCTGCTGGAGCAAGGATTTATAAATGTTTCAGTCTCTAGAAGATCTGGATGTGAGAATGTGGGCAGGTACACTTGAAAGCCAGAAGCTCAAGGTACTAGCCTTTAACTGAAGATTACTTCCATTTTGAATTTTATCATTGTTTAGTACCTTTAGTACCTTTCAGGGATTTTCCAGTTATATTTGTGTATCCCACAAACTTCACTCCTACTCTTCTAGTAAGAACTAGAATGCAACAACTTGCAGACATTAGCATTACTAGAGGTATGAACTGTGTATTAAAAAAGTTTTCTTCTCCTCTCTCACTCTTTCTGCCTTTCAGAACTTCAGTTCCATGTTCCCTGTTACAGATTTATTTTTCATTTGCTCCTCTGTCACATGTCTCTTAGACAGAATTGGCCTGTGTCGGTGAGTTAGCATTACCGTTAGGCATGAAGTGCTGAATTTGCTTTTCTGTTCAGGTTACTGGAGGTGGCTCTAAATCTTTCTTTTACTCTTCCTAATCTGAATCCATGTGACTTGTACAATTGGATTTGGTGTTGTGATGCATTCTGAATGTTTTTCTTCGCTTGGGCATGAGGGTTCACCTATGCCCTACAGTCAGTGTGACATTACTTAAATCAAAGCAACTTGAAATCTAAGGAGCTTCGACTTGGCAAACATGTAACCTCTTAAAAAGATGTGTCTGTTCTAGCTATGCTTTCTCTGGGCATGTTGTGGTTGTGCAGCTACTTACAGAAGTACTTGGCAATGAGGATGAATTTTCTTCCTGCAGGTGCTCACTGCTGGCCACAGTCTATGTTGGAACCTCTCTCCCTTTCATGTTTTTAAGGAAAAATGTATTTTTATTTGTTGGTATAAGGAAATACTGTTGGTATATGATAGATTACAAACTGAGTATAAATACAAATAGATACAGTGATGTTCTTAGAAAAGAATATGGGAGTTTCACATTGATAAAGTTAGTTTGTTTGAACATGTATAGCCATATTCCAGCAAAACATCTGACATGTTTATTTGCTAAATTGCTAATTATGAATAGAAATACCGACACACTGAATTTGGACAGAAACTGGAATATAAATAAATGTACAATCCAACATGATTTTTAAAATTAATTCAAGTTTTCTGAAGTATTTTGGGTGCATAAGAGGAAAAATGGTGTTATCAAAACATGATGTTCTGCTGTGGGATACTAAAAGAGTTATGGGATATGATTAATTTAATTACAAAGTAGCCGTATAAACTGAGGCACACACGACTATCTCTTCTCAGTAGATGCATGAAATGGGGGAGAAAACAACAGTCCTTGTTTTGAAAGCGCCAAGATTTCTTCTTTGTTAACGGACCTCCAGTCCTCCCACTGAACACTCAGTGAACTGACAAAATGCTCCCTTTGTGCTGTCAGGAAGGCAGCTGTCAAAACTGCTGCTACTCTCTAAGTAGATACTTATTCCAAGTGTTTAGTCAATAACTGCCATCACTTCAGAATTTTAAAAGCTATAATAGACTATATTTTTTAATAAACCTAAATGCTGAAGTTACAGCCATTTTTCTAAGGCTCTGAATTTTACAAAGTATTTAATTTAGAAAATTATCAGCCTAGGTTATAAATAGAAAATTTGTCTTTTGCTGTAATCTCTAAAGTGTGACATCTTCCCCCACTCTTTCTTAATGGCTAATTGGAATTTTTTTTTTTTTTACATTCTTAACACTGTGAATCTGTTGACGTCCTCCCCCAAAACACACTCACCTGTGATCAGTTTGTGATGTGAGCTAGGCATGAGTTCTGGGATTTCTGGGTGAAGTGGGAAGGAGACTTTTCTGTCAGAACTTTTAAAATCTACTTCTGCTATAGATTGGCCCTAGCTGAGGTTTCTGTATATCAGTCTCCATGGAAATACCTTAATTCAGAATTTTAGCCTTCCATCTATTCTCCATTCTTCATGGCATACAACTCCTTGATTAAATTGGTGAAGTGTAACACAGCTTTTAAAAATCAGCATATGTAATGTATAAGCTCTTTTGATATCTTGAAAATAAGCTAGCCTTACCCTTTTTATGCTACACCAGCAAGAACCTTGATAACAGTACTCAAAATGCTTTCCAGTATATTGGAATTACTTCTATAGTAATCACATTTAGAGTAATTTTTTTAGTACAGTAATTTTTGGTAATTGCATGTAACAGTGAGTCTCTTCCTCACTTTCTCTTTTCTTTAGGAAGAAAAAAGTGGCCAGAAGGCTTCGGAGGCAAAGGAGGTGAAACTGTATGGGCAGATTCCTCCAGTGGAGAAGATGGATGGCGCTCTCTCTACTCTTGTTAACTGCGAGTAAGTTCAATTAACAACATATTGGAAACAAAATATTCTCCTTTGTTTCGGTTTTTCTGCTGTCCACTGCAAGTATGTATTTAATATGTTTAAGTGTGGCCTTCAAAGCAGCAGCTTTGTCATCTTTTTTTCTCAACTGAGCTTCTCTTTCTACACACAGTTGCCCTTTTTAATTCAAAGACCCCTGTAACTTAACTCAAAAGGTGTTAGATTCTGTATTAATATTTGTCCCCAGAAAAACTGCATACTATTTATCAGTATATAATTACACATCTGTGTTTGGAGTCAGCTTACTGGTACATTTATGATCCACTCCAAAATTCATTAAAAAAAAGAGGCGATTTGAGCAGGACTTTCAGAAAGAGATTAGATTAATTTCAGAAATAAACATCCATGCATTTGATAAGGCTGGGCATCAAAAAATAATCCAGTATATCATGTAAGTAACTCATGGTACTTTCCCGGAGCCTAAATAAAGTTGAAGAAATCTTGATGGTTTGAGGATATTTTGAGTCTGTTTACACATCCAGTTAGTTCACCATCTAATGAGACATGAACATTCAATTATTTCTAATGCAATGGTGTTTGGACATGGAACTCTTCCAATGTAGTGATCCCTTATATACTGTGAATTGATTATTCTTGCTTTTAAAGGAAACTATCGCTGTCTACAAATTGCATTGATAGAATCGCCAACTTGAACAACCTAAGTAAGTGTCAAGCCAGCTGTCCATTGTGTTTGTTTTCTAGTTGCCTGGTTAGGATATATACCATCATTTGTTACATGTGTACAGCTTTATTTATACCTATTATTATCCTTTTTTAGTCCCTCCTTGTAGAACATTACAAGTGACCTTTAAAATCATCAGTGTTATTGGAGAATGCATGCTTAGCAGCAGCGGTGTATTGAAGCAGGGTGATATCCCTGCATCAGCCTTGACAGATGTTTCACTGTGCAACAAACAAAAAATTCCATTCAGTAAGCACTTCAGTACCCTCCAGTGGGCCTTGCTGTGATATTCAACCCCTAATCAGTTCTTGAGGGATGTGGTGCCATGACCATTTTCCATGCTCCTGATGGAGACAGTCTGCAGTTCAATAGCTCTGCAAATGCAGTATTGGTTGCAGTGAGGTTGGAGTGTTGTAGAACTGGATGGAAAAATGTCATTCCACTTTGCAGAGGATTGGATATACTTGGTTTCATTTTGTTCATACTTTATAAATGGATGGACCACCTGTTTAGAAGTAGAGCTTCTCTTTCTTGGTCTTTGAAACTCTTGGGTTACTGACTTTGGAACAGAAGCCTTCATGGTCTGTCCTCAAGACTTTGACTGTGACATGAGGCTGGCAAAGAGCTGCAGATTTTGAAGTGGAGCTTTCAGGCTTTTCTGTTCCCATTAAAATGCTAGCTGGATAGATAAGCAACCTGGAATCTCATCCTCTCCAACTGCACACCAAGAGTTCTATCAAAGAGCTTGATGAACTTATTTCTTTTCATAATAAGCTCAGATTTCAAAAGATTTGGAAATACTAGTCAGGGAAAAAAATTCCAGTAGTCTTTCCAAATAACTGTTCTGTAATACTTCAGTTGAGTAACTATCATGAGAAAAAATAATTGGGCAGTTATATATAGAAGTGAAACCCACAAAATTTTTTAGTGGGATAAAACATTAAAAGCCTTTAAAACTTCTTAAGTATTTATATTCATATAGATTCAAAACATCCAGACGGTACCAAGTATTGGATGATAAAGCCAGACAAACTAGAACTAAGTTGAAATGTCTCTCATCAGGTATCTGTAAGGCGGCTTTATATGCTGCCTCTAGTATAGAAACTAAATCTGCTGCCTTAAAATAAGATCAGAACCACTTTTGCCTGGGGAAGAAGGGGTATGAACTGTGTAAGACCAAATGAAGCAAGTCAGCAGTTAGAGTTCAGGTGCAAGGTGAAATAATTTTTATTCAGTATTTATCAAGACTGATTTTCAACTAGGTAATGTATATCTGAGCAGCTTTGTGTTCATGAGTGTGTTTCTGAGCTTTCCCCTTCATCCATTCCTGCTGATCTGTTTAGGTCAGGAGGTTTTGTTTCTGTTAGATCATTCTTTCTTAAGGCAGCCTGTTCAGAGTGCAGATTATAAGCAGCATATGGCATTTTACCTGACTTGCAGCATCTCCTTATTTAAAAAAAAACCCTGTTTATTAACAAGATTTTTTTTTTTTTTTTTTTAATTTATTACAGAAAATTTGAGGATTCTGTCTCTCGGAAGAAATAATATAAAGAACTTGAATGGATTGGTATGTACTTTTTAGTATCAATTTTTCACAAGCAAAATAGAATGTGGAGTAATTCCCCCGTGTTCATACAATTCTTTGCTGAATTTAATAAAATTAATTGAATAAAATGTTAAGCACTAACCTTTTATATTCTCCTTTTTCTATCATCTGTTCACCTTCTTATATATTGCTTCTGAATTTTCAGATAATTGTTCACTTTTTTTGGTTCAAATTTTCTTCATGTTTGGAAATTCTGCTACACTAATTTACTACACAGGAGAATTTTAGAGATTTTGTTGTCTTTCATAAAGATGATCAGAACTTTTATTTGAAAACTGCAGTCTATCTGTAAAGCCTTTTAAATTCCACAGGCTTTACGTGAATATAATTCCTACAGAGTTTTTGCATACAGACTTTTCTACCTGAAGATGATTAGGCTATGCTTCTTTAATACAAATATTGGCAGTCCTATAAACACACACTTCCTGATAGTCAATCGCTACTATGTTAACTAGCACCTGGAGCAGTATGGCTTTAGAGGGAATGGTGTCAGGACTAAGTCTACCTAGTAGGGAAAAATCTGTTGAGGAAAAAATTGGATCAATTTTGTTACATTTGAATTCAGGCCAGAAGAATTTTTTTCAATCAATTTTTTTTTAATGAATGTATAAATTATTTTCTTTCTCAAGGGATACTGTTTCTCTTCAAAGCTATTCGCACCTTCAGAGGTGCCATATCTCTTAAGTGTGAAATGCAGAGTTAGTGTGTAATGACTGGTTTGAAAAAACCTCTCTTTTGTGAGAATTATGGAAGTGATTTCTGGCCAGCAGGTACAAACATACCAGAATGTACCAGAATCAATAATGCTCTCACACTGTATAACATCCCTTGTAAAGCAGTTGTTGAATTGCATTCACTTCATGTATGCTTGCAGTGCACAAGTAGGCAGATTTGTCTCCTCTGCCTATATGCCTTAAGAACAGCTACTCCAGCAAGCTACATCTTGTTTTATTCTGATATAACTATTTCTGTCCTCCTTACATATATTTGCATATATAATTTTGCTTTTAATTCCCATGAGCATTTGCCATGCATAATGGAACCTGCTTAAAAGGAAACAAGGACCAATATACCTTAGTATTTTCTCAAATGAGGTGACCTGTAGAAGGTGAAGAAAGAGTATGAATAATAAGGAAGATGGACTTCTGCTTATCTGAGTAGTCCTGTCATTTTCCAGGAGGCAGTTGCTGATACTTTAGAAGAGCTGTGGATCTCATACAACTTAATTGAGAAACTGAGGGGTATCCGTGTAATGAAGAAACTGAAGGTTCTTTATATGTCCAATAATTTGGTGAAAGACTGGGGTAAGACATGCATCTCTACTCCATAGAGACTTCTCCAGTAGTATGGTGAATGCATGAGTTAAGTCCCCAAGTGAAAAATAGTGCTGTATCACATGGGGCTTTGATTCTAACTGATAGGCCTGCAAACGTGCGCAAAATCCCTAAACATCCACTCATGCAAGAGAGTAAAAATAGTTAGAATATTGAATTTAACTTCTAAGTCCAGTTAAGTCTGTGCTTTGAGTAATCTTTCTCCAACCTCTTTTAAAACACATCCCTGTTCTTTAACCTGACACCAGTTAGAGCCCAAGCAGTCCCTCTCCTGTTGTATCCCATGCTCTTTCTGTTTGCACTAAGTTTGAAAGGAATGTATGGTGCAGATGTGCTTTCCATGTTCCACAATCTGGTTGGTGTTTTCACCTTTGTGGTTGCAGCAGAGTTTGTGAGACTGGCAGAGCTGCCATTACTAGAGGATCTGGTGTTTGTAGGCAATCCACTACAAGACAAATATGCAGGTGATCAGAACAGTTGGATCGAAGATGCAACCAGACGGGTACCCAACCTGAAAAAGCTGGATGGTGAGTTTGGGGCATGAAGCAATTTGGGTGAGTTAAAAGCTTAATATAAAGACAACCACAGGGAAATAAATGAATCATAACCTCAGAGATTTATCTGCATGCCCATGAAATTAACATTCCTCCCACCTCTTTGGAGTTATTCAGAAGTAGTTACTGAGATCCTGGCTGCAGGGTTTGATGGATTTTGGAGTGTTAAATCCAAGTGGTCTTGCAACCTACTGTTGGGCATTATTCTGTAGTTACCCAAGTAGTTTTATCAAATACCTAATAGGGAGCTGAAGGATTTAGCATTAAATAAGTTAACAAGGCTTTCATCTGCCAAGATGAATTACAGTTTTCCCAACCAAAGAGGTGACATGAGAGAATGGGGATAGACTGGGATATGCTCTGGTTCACTTTTGATGCAAGGGCAAGTATTCAAAATTGTATGCAAATTTCCTGAGTGCCTGAATATCCCACTCCATTACTGTAGTAAGCCTCAATTTGTGAGCTGTCCTCTCCTATTTAAGATACTGATATGAAAAGATATTCAACTGTGTTCTGATTAATTAAAAATGAGATAATTTTGAAATCTATTTTTAAGTAAGTTAATTTCTGTCAATGGAGATGTTAGCTGTACACTATTATCCCCTGTTTACTAAAGCAACGACGGGGAGAGCAGTACTGGTAATACTAACGAAGAGTCAGAATAGCAGCAGGGAAGGGAAGAGTGTAGGAATGTCAACAACAGGAGACAGCTTCATTACAGGGAGCGGTGGATGGGAAATCTATTGCCAGATTCTATCTAAAACAACATCAACTGCAGTTAAAAAAGTCATTAGAAAGTGAAAGCCTGATGAGAGAATGGCACTGCTTGGAAGGATGGCCTCTAGTGGTCCATTTGCTGTTGTAGTAGGAAATGTTTTGAATGTAAACCAAAAAATGTAATAGGGCTCATATTTGTGTAGGAAAAAAGTACCCTTGGTAGTATAAGGTTAGACTTACTAGCCACACTAAAACATGGGCATATCTGTCCTGGAAAAGGCAGCACAAAGTTGGGACCCCACATGAGAAGGGTGGGGTGATGGTTCTTAAGCAGTTGAACTGTCTTGGTGCATCTCCCAAAGACTAAGTGAGGCTGATCTCTGCAGACCATGCTTTAGTACCTTTTCAATTCCCTGTTACCTGATAAGTTGAAAAACATCCAATAGAGGAGCTCATCAGTTGAAGGCTTTTCTAGTTAAGACCAGTTCAGGTATGCAGAAGTTCATGTTGGTTAGAAACAGGCAGGAAATACAACTCTTGACTCTTTCCAACAGGACAGATAAGTTTTCAGGTAGATCATCATTAACTATGTCTTCCTCTTTTTTTTTTCTATTTGTTTTTTCTCCTAGGTACCCTAGTTGTTAAAGGAGAAGAGGAAGAAGCAGTGGAAGGAGAAGGAGCAGAAGAAGCAAACTAGTGACACTTTCTTGTTGGGCATTAAATTATTAAAGTAACTCCAGATAGCTTGGCACATAAACTTTTATAAAAGTATTTGTTTTGAAGAAATCTTTGGGCAGTTTTTAAAAGATCAGCTTATCTCCACAGTCTCTCACCCAAAGAGTTAGTTACCAAAAATTGGTCACACTGGTTTTGTCAAGCTTATGACACCTTCTGTAGAGACCAGTGGAGCTGAGTTTATCTGCTGTTTGGCTAGCAAGAGATCTTTATTTAAATTAATACATAACTATTTTTAATTCCTGACTAGTGGTGCTTGTTGTTCACTCTTGGGTTACAAGAGAACCATTTTAGCTTGTTTGGTGCTGCTGGCCAACATTGAATTGGAAACACTGAGGCTAAAAGAACAATATTGTGGTTTAGAGACACCTGACAAGCTTTGTTGTGTTTATTTTTGTCATGGGACTTTCTCAATATTTTTAATATGCGAGTTTGCCTTTTCATTCCTTGAAGTGTTATGCCAAACAGGCCCAGCAGTTGCAGACATACGCACAAAAAGGTGTTGGTCTGATGGTTGCTTGTTCCTGGCCTTAAGTTTTGAAATGGGCTTCTCACATTGGAACTCAACTGCGTTGCTCAGAAGGCCATGTATAACTTATGTATTTATTTATTTTTAAGAGGCAATTATGATTCTTTGCATGGTTTCAGTAACACTAAAATACCTGCTAACTTTGTTTTTTGTCTCTTACTAAGAAATTCCTTTAGATTGGGATATGTGGCCTAGTAGCCTACAGCTGGTTTCTGGCTTTGGATTGGGTCACTGGTGGACATAAACCTTCTCAGCTCTGGGATCTTCCTGTAAGTAACCAGGCTGATAGTAACAGAGGAGCAAACAGCGAACAGAAGACCTGGGCTCGAGGACAGAACATTTTGCTTTTGGGGATAGTCATTTTTGTGAAAGCACAGGTATAAGCAGTGAGAGAAAGTGTATGTAGTTAGTGGGGAAGGTGAGATGAGATGACATGAGATAGAAAGTGGGCATTGGGGAAAAAAAGTATTGAAGAGGTACTGAATGTGTTATATTGCAGGGTAACCAGTTCTAGTAAAGTCCCCATATGTGGCTATTTCTTGTGAAAAGCATTAAACAATGATGAAAACTTACCTCATTGCACTGTGGGATGCCAATAGTGCAGTTTTTCTTCTTCTCTTTGAAGAATAGATTGAGTCACCTGATTAGATTTTTCTGCAGTCCCTTTCTGGTTTTTTAACAAGCTTTTCTTCTAATTTGTGGTACCATCTTTGTTTAAATTAAAGCGTCAAGAAGTGTATCTGCGGGTTCCAGCCCAGGCATAGAAGAGTTTGGAGAAGAATGCCACTCCTAATTATTTTGTTCGTAAAGGTGTGGAAGGAGTTGAAGTCTTTGCAGTCAAGCTCAGACATGAAATGGTAGAATTGGCCCAGTGGTACTGATCTCAAGCTCCAGGTGTAATTGTAGTAGAAGATTCTCTCAAATCAGTTTCTAAGTGAACACTGTGAAGTATATTACAAGACAATCACAATTTAGTTTCAATATATTACTACTTAATCTGTGATTATTAGAGGAATTCTAAATTATTCCAATTTAAATTGGCAATTGCTGAAGAGGTTTGAGTTTAGTTTAGATCCCTTACTAAAAATAAAGTCAAGAGCACAATGGCGAAAACTATGGACATTCTTCACCCAGTACAAACTATTTCCAGGCCACTGTTCTCTTAACACTGGATTTAGATAACTTCATTTTCATTTGTTATTTCTTTTAGAAGTATCCTCCTGGTTTTACCATGAGTAAAGGCACTATTGAGCAAGAAGCACCATGGAGGAGAGTGTCTGCAGTCAGCAGCCATTTCATACGGGTGTCTTATGAAGCCAAGACACTCCGTTCACTTGAAGCCAACCACTCTTGGCAAAGTGGGTGTGCTTGGGCAGTACAGAGCCAGTGGCACATTTAAGCCCTTCTGGCCCCATCTGCTGGGGGGACCCATAGGCTGTGCCCTTGACAATTGTAGTTGAAGTGTGGGTAATGTGAGCTGGAGCTTGACTGACTCAAAACTTGCCTTCTTTATGTTCCAAACAAGCAGAAATGCCAAATTCATGTCCGTATTTGGAGATATTTTCAAAATAGACCATGTGGTGCTCTTCTCCTAGTGCTTGGCCACAATACAAAGTGGTTGAAGCTCTGTACCTAGTCTCTCCCAGCACAACATCGGCAAGAGTGATGTGTATGGCTGGGTTAGCTCCACACGATTGTGACAGGAGAAAAATGGAGTGATGAGCACAGATGCCAAGTAATCCTGCTGGTTGATTTTTTAAAATCTAAATATGGCCGAAGTCTGTACATTTCTGAAGGTTGTGTTAGATACTGCAAATACTCTACACTTTGGTTATTTTGAGGCATTCTGAGAGCAGAATAGAAATGTAGTGTTCTGTCTGCGTTGTGATGATTAGAACAGAATTCATTGCTCCATTGACAAGTTGTGAGGGATATCAGGAGAGGCTACACCTATGGGAATCAGTCCAAGAACTGTGGGAGATGTTGGTGATGCTGGGTGTATTGTGTGGCCTACTGGCATTGGTGCTTTCCACAGATTAAACAGCATAAATTCTCTAGCTCTTTTCTTTGGGGGCTGCATTATAAATACCACCAAAAAAAGCTAAAAAATCATTATTGAAGGGAGGGAGCATCCAGTCTTAGCGTATAATTTAAAACCCTTCTTATAAAAACTATGTATCAATCTCATTGAAACATACAGTAAGAAAAGAATGAACTGTGGCTCGTTTGTCAGAAGATACTTCGTCTCAAATCTGGAAGCTTCACTTAACCTTCCTTTGCTTAATGAATTATGATTACTCTTAAGAAAAGAACACCCCCCCCACAAATTTTTTCTCTTCTGAAGTAAAGTTAAACTAAATTTTTTAATTTGCACTTTAAAATTTTGCACTGGATGTGGTGGAGGACATAGAGAGGTGGTAAAATTAAAACAGCTGGTGTGCATACTGCTGGTGCTACATGATGTCATGTGTATGGTGACACTGACACTTGGCCTGTGCACGCACAGGGACACTGGAGTGAAGTGCTGGAAGGCCTGGCTTTCAGTTGTACACTTTGCTCTTCCCTATCACACCACATCCAGTGAAGTAGTAAGCACACTATCATTCATGGATGAAAAGAGCACCCATATAAAATGTGCAAGCCATGTGGAATTCTGCTTTTCCCAGTGAAATTACAGAGGACTAGCATCCACTTTATTCCTTAGAGAAATATCCTAAAATTAAATTAATGGTAGGAAATAGCTAGACTTTTTGCTTGCTTGTTTGCACGCTCACCTGTCTTCAAAGAGCTGTGATTATTGAGAACTGATGGAAAAATGACAGAAGAGACCTGAAAACCAGCAGATATTCAGGTTACACTCAAAGTAGGCTCATCTAGAAAAACCTTCAAGCAAGAGAGCACTTTTAACATCCCCTTTGGCTATCTTTTGTATACAGTAATTTTGTAGCATGATAAGCTGTTAAATTTGCTGTGTTTAAATTATTTAGGCCTATGTTTATAAATGTTATTCTGTGAAACTTGTTAAAAAAATAATATAACCTTATTTTATACAAATGTCTTTGGCTGATGTGTAATGAAACAGTTCAGCTTGTGAAGAGTGTTTGGAAACTAAATTTTGTTCTCATTAAACTTTCCTAGCTGCTCAGGGAGCAATGTATTTATAGTATGATAGCATGCAAATGCTGTTCCTTATTGCCTCTATATTTTAGAGTAGAAAGTAACTTAAGCTTATAAAAATGCCGATGTATTGTGATGGTTGTCATCTGATACATAAATATTTTTCAATCTCTTAAGACAGTGGTTGTCAGAATTTGTTCTTAGGTCCTAAGAGAAAATTCTATGACTGCTACATTGGGAAAAAATGCAGATAAGTTCGAGAAATGGCTAGTCTTTCTTCAGATACAAATTTACTAATTCACTTTGAATTTAGATTCTGTTAACAGTAATATACTATCAGTTCCATTAAACCCAGACAGGGGAAGGCTAACTGATGCATAATCATCTCTAATAGAAATGTTAGCCTTCAGTAAGCCGTGTCACTGATATGTAATTTCAAAACTCTGATATAAAAATGCTTTCTACCCCACAGTCCACAGCAGTTGGTCTCAATAATGACAAGAGCAGCATCCTACAGTGACGATTGTAATGCTATTTAGAAAATACATAGGGAGTTACTGCAGGATTCCTCACAATAACTCTAACTCAAAGCTTACTAATCACTAAAATGCTTTATAAGGTTTCTTTTAGTATTTGACATAACTTCCAGAAGCTTGGGCTTAGATCCAGCAGTTAAAAAATATTTATATCCTTTTTTTAACCCAAATGAACCCAAAATGCTCAAAATTTGTGGGTTTTTGTTTGTCCAGCGTTTGTTTGCACAGCCTCACAGTCTTAGCACAAAGTACTAAACTTCAGCACTTTTGCCAGCTGGCTTTGACAGGGAGGCAAATGCCTTATTTAAAGCCTTAAAGTCCCAGTCTGTTATCTCAAGTGAAGGCTTCGGTGTTCCCTGTCTCTTCTGCACACCAAGCAAAATACCACTTACTGCTCCAGATGCTGTCGCTATGATAACAGCCACAGGCACAGGACTAAACTAAAGCAAGGACTTCTACACTGAGCTGAAAAACTTTGTGTTTTCATGTCTTGGGCTGAGTCTTTCTCCTGCCCTGCCAGCTTTGGCAAGAATATTGAAATGAAAAGGTCAGCATAAATTAATAGGTGTGCTGCATTAGATCGTAAGTGCAATCTCACAGGAGAGCAGTCAGGCACTGATACATGTTTCTGCCGTGTAATTTATGTAGCATTTGTAGCTTTTAAAGACATCATGCTCATAGTTGTGAGAACACCTGTGTAGCCTAGTTAACAAAAAGATTAAGTACCAAAACAGAAGGAAGATATTTTGAGGATGGATGAAAGCATATTTAAAATCCACAGCAAGAGATTCAGCAACTGCCAGAAGAAACAAAGTAAGTGCTATGTAACAAAATCTGTTAAAAAACACCTTAGATTCAAGTAACAGATAAGTGCCTTCAAGATAGTATTTACTAAAACTTTTTTCAAACTCTGTCATTGGAAAATGTGATACAATATGATCTACAACTGAAGCCATCCCAGAATTCACATCTGATGCAGGCCCCTCAGGTACTGAGTTATATGATGCCTTTGCTTTGCCCACTGTCTTTGTTTCAGGTAGTGTCAGAATCCTACCAGCCTTATTTACAGCGGACCTAGAGCTATTCCCCAGGAATTCCTAACACACTGTCAAGGTTGTTTCCAGCTTTCTGGGAGGGTGCTTGGCTTGGAGTGGAGCTGCACATTTCTCTGGTCTCCTACAGCCACATCTGCCAGTTATTTTCTTGGATGTAAGACATAAAACGCATTGCAGGCTTGTGTCTTGGCAGGGGGAGGTGAGAAACAGCCTTGGGGGCTGCTGTGGAAAACACAGGTGAGTATGAAGAGAGAGCAGAACAGCCAGAAGGACTCGTGACAACCTCCTGTGCATCACAGCAGCACAAACCCCCACCACTTCTCATACCATCAAAAAACTCAGCTATGAAACTATTTTTTAAGCCTCATTTAATAAAAGGTTTTTTAGATATATATAGGATATTAAGTAAATAAGTTACATAGTACATTACAATCACATCAGCAAGATTTCCTTTAGTGTATTAATATTTTATAAAAAAGCACACAAAAAATAAATTCAGTGCAGTCTATCAGAACTGTACAGCAACAGGTAAATATATTTATATATGTACATTTTAAACATGTAACAGTCTTTTAAAAGGTGCCCTAGGCAGCAGACACACAAAAGGAAGTGTCTGCTCACTTGTTAAAATAAAAGTAATATACTTTATTATAAAGCATTTATACAGTAATTCCAAAGGCTGACTGCTCCTGTACAGTACACCAAAGCTTTGACTACAAATTTAAAAACAGAACATAAAAAGAATGAACACAAAAAAAAGTTTATATCAAATCTGAACTATAGGCGGGGAAATACATGTGGAGAAGCTGCAGGAAACTTTTTTAAAATACACAATTACATTTCTATAAAAATATATGTTGACTTCTAATCTGGAGAAGTTGAGGGTTTTTTCAGGCCCAGCTGTCATTGGAATCTTAGCCTTGGAAAGAAAGATCCTTAGACAGCTGGGGATTCAAAGTTTGTGTCTTCCTAACATATGACACAAGAGAGAAGGAGGGAAAGTAAAGCAGCTGAACCCAAGTGACGAATTTACATAGAAACTCACCCCCACAGAAATCAAACATAATTTCTAGACTTGCATCTCTGTCTCTTTAAAGCTTTATAAACTTCCAAACATAAATCAGAGGTAAAGCAGGAATAAAGTTTGTGTGGGAAAATGTGGATTAGAATAAGATTTCTGGCAGAGGTAAGGAGTGGACTAAACATGCCATTATATGAAAGCAGACAAGACTCCTATGGCTATAGCCCTTCTTACTCCCATTTCTTTAAAATACAATATGCATCTATAGGAACCTTCTAGTCTGCTGCCTGAAAGAGTATTAAGAAGTGTGTGACTGCTGAGAGGGAGAAAGCTCACATCTGTGGTTAAGGAAACACTTTTTTTGAATGTTGATTTTAAGCTAAGCTTGTTGCAATAGTAAAAATGACCAAAAGCCTTAGTTTGATAAATCAGAGTATTTTTAGTTAATCTGGACTTTGTCTAGATTTGGATTAACAGATGAGTTAGCTTTAAGCTTTTGAATTTCTATCTTTGCCCTGCCTTTAAGCAGCTACATCCCTAGCTGCTTCTAGCCCATGAAATGCCACAGTCCTGCACAGCTGAGTGAAATTCTGTCGGCCTTCAACGTACATAGCCAAGTTCTCTCTGACATCATCACCTGTACCAGTAAAGAGACAAACATCAAATAAATTAAAATGCAGAGTGGTTCTTGCAGTTAGACTGCAAAACACCTGCAGCTATATCAGATATGCATCACAAGTGCATGCATCTATCTAGTAATTACATACACACACAGTCTTAGAAAACTCAGATCCTATCCCATGCAGATCACAAACCTGAAAGACTGAATCCTATCTGTAAAGGGCAGACAGAAGCACAGGCAGAAGTGCATGATCGGGGCAAAAAGTGACCTGTCGCTGCATTTTCGTGATGCCCAATGCTGGCATCAAGACTCAAGTAGGTAATGGTTTGGAAATACAGCCACCTAACTCTTGGGTATATGACCACCTGAAGCCTGATCTTGCACTGTAAAAGGCAAATCTATTAGTACACATTTACAGAATTGCAGTCTTTAAATCTTATATTTGTTCCCATATAAAAGAGTTAAAGCAAAGAGACACTTTGTTCAAATTAATGACTTTTTACTTCCCGTTTTCTAAATTAGCAGCAAACCTTTATACTAACTGGGGATCAATCAATAGGCCTTTAAACAATGGAATATAATGAGCATGGAGTTTAAAAACAGACATATCAACAGAAAATTGACAAGAATTTTGTTTGTTTGGGGTGGTTTTTTTTAAAAAAAATCATTACTGGAATAACACAACCTTAAATTAGCACTGTGCTGCAGTACAGAGCCACTCAAGTTATTTTCCCCCCATAAGAATAGGAACATAACTCATTCCAGATTAGACAAATTCCATTAAAATGTTTTGTCCACAGAAATTGGGGGTTGGTTGTTTGGGGTTTGGTTTTGATCTTTTTTATAAAAACAATGCTCTGCCAACTTTTGCTAGTAGGCAGGATCTAATTCAAATGCAGGATCAATTCCAAACTCCTACCATCAGCCAGTGGGCAGCAAGTTTGGTTTTGATTGTTTGTTTTTAAAGATGACACTTAGAGGAGCTGTTTTCCTTACTACCATGCCAGAAAAGAAGTCTTTTGGTGGCTATAGCAGTTGGGAAATATGCTCAGAAACATTCCCACTTGATGCCACTTACTTGGCATGTTTACCTGATTGTGGTCAGCCCTGCTAACCCACAGTTGTTATAGAGGTCATCCTCAGAAAAAAACCCTTTTCTGATTTTTTTCCAGTGACTGACTGTGTCCAGTTTTCCTGTTCTCTTCTACTGCAGCAGGGTGGGAGAGAAACAACCAGTACTGGAATCAGTGCATAATAGACAAATACTTTTATGCAAGTAACGAAAATCTCTTATTTGTTCTAATCAGCACTTCAATGGCTTGTCCTTGATGAGAGGAAAAATTGTATCAGTTTCCTAAAATAATGGAGAATCAGTGAAAGATCTGGCCTTTGGAAGACTATTATAATGCTTGCAGTTGCTTCATCTACTGTCCCACTTGACACAGTATGCTAAAGCTTCTGTTCTCTCCAAGGGCCCTATGATAATGGCAGACAAGCTTTTTCTCCAATTTATAAAAGAAAAAAAGGTAACAATCAACACCGAAACCCTCAATAGGAAGACTGATTTGCTGAAGCATCTTTTTAAAGATTAGCAGCTTTTAGTTCTTAGCAGTTTTTGAATGATTCTAACAGTTCATGATGTGCCATCTGCTTCCACAGCCTGGTTAGTCAACAAGACCCATGCATGTAGGAACATGGAATAGTCATCCAAATGCTGAAAGGAAACCCAATTTTGATAGGAATGAAAGATACAATCTTGACAAAAAATTGAACACTCACAGGTGAAAGTGTCAACTTTGCAAAGAGTGCAGTCCTCAACGATACTCCTACTGATTTTGTAAGAGTAGTAACTGTTTCTGCTGTTCAAAAATAGGATTCTATGCAAAGACATAGGTATGTCAAAGCAAACGTGGTACAATACACAGCCTCCCCAAACAAGAGAGTGAAGCCATCATGGTTGCAAAAGACTTCAGGGCAAGAAGACTGCCAGGTAATACGCTGGAGTTAAGAGCCTCTTTCCATAGTTAATCAGGAATTTATCTAGCAGCTGGGAGGGTCAAAATTAAAACAAAAGAAAAAAAAAATCTGTCAGTCAGGCACACTCTAGTTCACATACAACAACATCACTTGGATCCCTGCTCAGGAAGCAGGAGTGATCAGCTCCTTCAGTACTGTCTGCCCTGACACAGTGGCAGCACCTAGGCAGCTGGGGGTCAGTGTGCTCCTAAGGACTGGATGGAGGGAGGGAGATGGGCAGCAGGGTACCAGCTGGGACCGGCTGGCCATGAAGCACAAGTCATTCTTATCCTTACAAAATAATGATAAACGTGGGCTATAAAGATGTACAGAACCATCCTGTGCAAATCTAACATCTGTCACCTGGGCCACTTCTTCATAACTCTCTTTCACCAGCAGCTCGTGGTGGCTAGACATTTTGGGATATTAGCTTGTGTCAGTTCCGAAGGAAGGGCCATGCCTTCAGCAAAGAGCACAGCTCACAGCAGGCAACCAGCAGGACAACCTAGCAGGCAGTGCTGCCCTGCTCCTGGTGTGCAAATAGGGGTTAAGCTTCTCCTGCATGTCCATACTGTCCAACAGGAGCTATCTGGGAAACCAGGGCCCCACCATGAAAGCTTGGATGGCAATTTCAAAGAATAAATGAGGGCTGCTATAAGACATCAGGGGATATTGAGAGGCAAAAACATTCACAGAGGGATCACTGCTGGAGATGAGAGTCCATTCCTCCCATTTCTGAGGTGCACACAATCCAGCATACAAGAAGATCTAGGTTCATTTTCACTAAACAAACTTGCTCCCATATTTGCAAATTCAAAACCAGCAGTTTTCATTTCAAACTGCACTTGCGAAGCCCAGACTCCTTTAAATTAATCAAAGGCAGACTATTTTATTTTTCAAGATGAGACAATCCGCAAGGCTGGTGGTTACTCTAATCCCACAGGATATTTTTATATCCATTACTAAATTCTTAATGCCGTAAGATAAATGACCTCAGGCTTCCATTTGAAAAATAATACTTCCTTTCAAAAGGAAGAAGAGTGTCTTGCTCATCCCACTTTTCATTTTTGTGAAACAGAGGTCAAAAGTGCACACTATCTTTCCATAAAACTTCTTGTCTGCCTGAATAACTGCTCAGAAAGAAAGGCAGGAAAGCAGAACTTGTTGATAAAGGAAACAACTAGAAATCACCAGTGTCACAGTAACTGGATACACTTAGCTCAGAGCAGAGCTTCATTTTCTTGCTCCAGTCTGGAAACCTTTATATCCAAGAGTCCCACTACCGTGACTCCTGACAAGAACAAAAGGAAAGGTCTGACTGACCTGAGAGAACTTACTTCCACTGCAGGTGACATTGTTCTATTAGGTACCTCAGATGTCATTATAAATAGAATAGAAATCTGCTTAGTCTTAAAAAAAAAAAAAAAAAAAAATCCAAGTTGAAACAAATCTTGTCATCCACCATTCTGGCTTGGTCAGTACTGGCAATGTGAAGTGGAACATGTGGCATGAGGAAATGGCAGCACTGAAACCGAGACCTGATGGTTCAGGTAAGAAAAGTGCAAGCAAAAAAAAAAGTGAGACCACTGAGAGGGAGGTTGGGTCCAGCCTTGCTACTCCCTCCACTTCTGGTCTGCTGCTATATTTCTCCATCTTCATCTGAACTGGCACTGCTACTCCCACTGCTGCTGCTCCCACTGTCGCTGCTCTCTTCCTGCTGGGCCTGGCTGCGAGCTGCTGCTGCTGCTGCCGCCGCCTCCTTCTCTTGCTGCTTCAGTGCGGCCGCCTTCTTCTCCTGCTCTGCGTGGCTTTTCATGTGAGCACTGCGACTCTTCACCTTGTAGAACACCCTGAGGAAGGCACATATGTACGTTAGCATTGGCCTGAGCACCCTCAAATTGCTCATTTCATTTCTTAATCTGGCCATTTCTCATTCAGCTCTGAATTCAGAGAGGCAGTGCTGGTATCTGAATTATGCACACACTACTTAACACAGCAGGACCTTGATTTTCAGGTGTTCCCCTGTGCTGCAACAATACAATATGCATGGAGCAAATGGTGGCCCAACGCCACTCCTGGGCCTTGTCCACACAGCTGGAAACAGTTGCGCTTTTTCCTTCTGACTTTACATTTCTGTCATCTATTCCTCCATTTTCCATCATCAACTATTTGGATTTTGCATCGAATGCACAAGTAAAATTCAGACACTTATAAGAATCCTTGTCTGCTTAACTTATGTCAGAGGTCAAGACCAAATCCTAACTGCCTGACCTCTCACAGCATTGTCCTTTCCAATGCCACATGCTCCCTGTGGGCACAGAGACAGGGTGCCTTCAGCAAAGTTCCACCCATAGCAGGAATCTATGACATCTCTGGTGATGTAACTGGACAGAGATTGCATGTTTTTGCAATCTCCTAGCATGGTATATTTTTAAATAAAGGGATAAGTCCTGGTATTACAAGACTCTTGTTTTAAGAGAAAGCAACTTAAGTAAGGAACTGAATTTTCCTGACGATTATTATTCTGTTGGCAACAAACCTACAAAAACTACTAGAACTGTGTGAGGAAATAAAAATATATTTGACATCCACCAAAGACAGCTGTAAATTTAACCAGATGAACTATGTACCTACTGGCCTAATAGCTGCTGCTATAATGATGGTAGTTTCTTGTGTTTCTACACCACTGTTCTTAAATCTATACCATGTTCTTAACATGTGATCTAGCAAATACATAGAAACTACTTGTTACAAAAATGCAAACACTGTAGAGGGCCAATACAGCAGCTGCTTGAAAGTGCAGCTTAACATCAAGTACCATACACAGTTGAAATGTAGGTGGTATCTCATGCCATTTGAGGAAAAACAGCTCCTAATTTGCAAGCCTTAGTGGGGCAGTAAGTCATGAAAATGATTGCAAATGCCTATGGCCTAAACAGAAAGATGGAAACCTTATTTGAGAAAAAGCTTCCACAGGAGATGCCCTACTGTGATTCTGTGACTATTGCTAGAAGCAGAGTTGCTCTTACCTGCCACATTTTTTACATGGAAATGTGTTTTCTGTGTTTTGTGTTTTACTGGTAGCATCTGATTTTATCTTCTGTTTCCGCTTCTTCCTCTGCACTGGAGCAGTAATAGGCTTTCGAGGCTTCACTGTTGTCTCCCTTGGCTTCCTCCCAATTCTGCCTGTGACAGTTGTCTCATGACTCCTCATATTGGTATTGTTGGCCTTTGTAGAGAGGAGAAGAGTTGAGGCAAAGTGACACTTAAACCCACCATCAGAAGGAAGACAATGGCTGTGCTTCATTTACTCCAGACAAGGGTTTTATTTAATGAGAAAGCCTTCAGGCTACTTTAAGAACCTTTCTCATCATAGCCCTCTGTGTGCACTGGCCACAAAGAATACATTATATTTTTCCACCTTACACATCCCAGTTCTCCCATCACGGCACACCGTCTGTTGATAGTAATACTCTGAGCTACCTCAGCCTAATCTCTTGCTCTGGAAAAAGGTAGAGATGGAAGCTTTTTGCATCTGGAACTGCCCACCTGTTTTCTAAACTATTTGCAGAGTGAAGGTGGCATAGAAAGCACAACATACACAATGCAGCACTTACTATTATACCATCTTGTAGTGTCTGTTCATCTTTCAGAACATCTGTGCTCCTTCTTCTGTTATCCAACCCTTCCTCTGGCTCCTCTTCCTCCTCCTCCTCCACATGCCCCTGTTCCTCACTGAAGATGTCCCTTCTGAGAGGAAGAACACGTGCAAACCTATGGGAACTCTTCACCAGAAGACAAAGGAACTGTTAATTTTAGTGTCTGTAAATAAATGTCATTATGTGACACAGGATACAAGTTTGTGAGTCTGGACTCCTGGGGAGAAGCCAGATTGTTTGTGCTTTTGATTTGACCAGTAAATGAGACAACAAACGAGATTTCAAACCACAGCCCACAAGAGGTGAAAGAAATTTAGGAAATACTTACCTTGATGTCGACTTCAGCTTCATCTTTCATAGATCTTTCATTAGCACCATCAATGTCTCCAAAGATTAACGTCCCATTCCGACCAATTTTCACCTGTTTCTTGTATGTGTAGTAGAATTCCACACACTGAGCCACTGTTTTAGTTTTTATCTGTTTAAAAAACACAAAAGTCCAATGGATTACATGATTTTAAGACTTATACTTAATTACTAGGGGTGCAATACCCTTTGTATTTTCTTTCCTTAGTAGCCTCCATTGCACCACAGCTGCTGTTCAAGCCTCCTTTTCTGTATGCCTCATCCCACAGCCCATCCCCTATTGCCATTATTATTCACTGAGAACTACAGGACAAACTTTCCAAAGAAAAGCTGGTTAATGTAAAGGTGACAGAACCTGGAACTTCGTAAGCTTAATGCACCTCTTAGCCTCTGAAATGTTCCAATTGAGCTTTGAGGCTTGACAGCAGCCTCTCAGTTTTATGGGGGAGCTTTATTTTCCAGCAGCGCTTCAGAGAAGACCAGACCAGAATACCAATCCAAAAATGGAAGTGAAGGTTTGCAGCCCTTTCCCATTTTGGCCACATGCATTTCAGAGGCATATGGTGGTAGACAGTTATCAGTACAGACTTGTTACCATCTATATTTTCTGTATCAGTGATTTTTCTGAAAGTTTGGGAATATATTCTTAGCTTCTGACCTTTTGCAACTTAAATGCCTTTGCGGAATTCATTCAGTAAAAATGTATGCAGCTCCTGGGTTTGCACCTTCCTTCGGTGATTTCTCCCTTGCTGATGTCATACATCATCAAAACATGGGAGTGATAATTTTTACTATCATTGACAAAAAACTGGAAAGAGAGATCCAAAGGATGCATGATTCACATATCCTTCTTTGGTCCTCTCCATCAGTGGCAAAGATGTGTTTCTTTTTAGTTTTACCAGCAAGCCATTTAAGCCAAACATTGCCAGTGTTCTATAAATGTGCTCTGCAGAGGAGATATCTGCAGCACGGACTAATGGAAGTAATGCAGTTTAAGTACCAGGATTAAGTAAACAACAACAGCAAAGCAAACACTATTGTTCTAGCTTTTTTGTGAGATATTATGCTGTTCTGGATGCTGACATTTCTCTGAAATCTTTTGAGTACAGGACCTAATGCTTAAAACCGAGATTTCAGAAAAATCAAGACTGAACTTCCTGTATTAAATATTCAACAAAGATGTAAAAATGTATCACTGCTGGAAAGAAAAAAAATTTGAAAAGTAACTTACAAGTTTTTGGACCAAGAAAAAGTCTTTCTTATAGATTGCGATGCCTTTGTTGAATAGCTTTTTTTCGGCAACTTTCCACTTGTCTGATCCTGTAGGTAAAAATAAATTGTAATGGAGGCCCTCACAATTTCAAATGTTTACTCTTCTAAGTACCTTTTCTTCATGTTTGCCTTAAATAAGACCAATACACACATGTAAGGGTGCAGTCTCTTCTCAAACGTACTACAGCAAAACTGCAGACTGCTGTTCACTCCTCCCTTAGTGCTCCACCTCAGTTCTAGTCTCAACACTTCCTTTTGTGTTAGACCTAGTGCTCATCACCACAGGTTAACTCAGCCCAGCTTGCAAAAAACACTCAATTAGATGAACTAAGATGTTGCCCAAGCAAGGTGAAGTGACACACTTCGTGGTGGCCCAAACGTGAGATTTTACAGAAGGGAAATGGTGGGGCAGAAGAACAGGATCTTCTCTTTCAGCAGCAATTCCCTGCACTTGAAGATTTACTGCATGTCCAATATTCCTTGCCTCTGATAATAAATGCATATTTGATTTCCCCTTCCTTGCTTATAGATATTATTCAAGTAATATTTTCCAACCACTACAGTAGGAATGTGTAATAATGAAGAAATGTAATCTCTATGCTTTGTGGCACCAGCTATTAGACATCTCTCTACCACTCTACAGCGGGTGTTTCAGGTGACTTGGGTCACTCTAGACCACTGAAGTCAGTGTCACATGGCTGACTATTTTCTAATTAGGTACAAGACTACAAAGGCAGTTTATGGCATTTAAATTTTGCAGCAACACTGACAGGTATCCATAATTGGCTGAGGCTTCTTCAGCAAGCTTGAAAACTATTCCCCATAAAACCCCTGCTTAACTCCACCCTGGAAACTCATACCAGACAGGCTGTGATTCTAAGGCTACCACAGCCTTTCTTGTACATACTGGCTATCTTCCTGCATTCTCTGCGGCTTAGTGCAAGGAACTGCCTTCCCTTTTCCCCATAAGGGAAATCAGAACTCATAGATATGCCAACACACATGCACATGTTCAGTGGATGCAGTGTTTCTTGTGTTTTAAGTGTCATAATTTGCACAAGCAAAATTTCGCACAAACCATCATTTGCGTTACAAGAGAGGACAGGTCTTTTAATCTTGTAATGTTACAGAGTACCCCAACAAATCAGAAGAGTATAGCAAAATTCCTGTATGGTAAGCAGGCAGCACAGAATTGTTCTGGTTAACAAACCTGTGTAGTGATAATCTGCCAAAGGGTGGGTAGGTGGTCGCACTGGCCTCTTCAACAGCAGTTTGGTCAGAGCTCCCTAAGAAAAACACAGGTAAAATAATTAATTTGATGTCTGGGATATTAAAAAAAAAAAGATCAGGCAATTGTTACTCCTTTCCCTTCTGTGGCAAGCTACTGAAGCAACCGAAAAGAACCATAGCATAGTTTACCACTAGGGACAACTTTAAAAATCACATTCTTGACTACCCATCTAGTCTTGGGTACCACAGGCAAATGGTACATTCCTGGGACCTCTTCACATCTGTGAATGGCCACAACCACCAGGGTATTGGGAGAGAGCTAATTCCACAGACAGAGACTTTGCATCAGTTTCCTCTCATTAACCAAAGGCCTATTACACACACATGCAAAAATGCTGCCTTAAATGTTACCTGTCTTGCACATCCAAGTCATTGTGATCTGATCTCACTTGACTAAGCAATATTTCTAAATAAAACAGCAGTCATGTGACTGAAAGTTTACACACACAAAATCCCCACCTCACAAGCTCCTTTTTAGTTTTCATTTAAACCAGAAATACTTTCAAAGTTAGTAAGAAGGAGACAACAAAACTGTGCTTCCACTGGTAGTTTAAACCACCTGAACAATGAGCTCCTGCTGCCAGAGGCAGTCCTGCTCCTCCCTAATGCCAACAGCAGCATTCACAATGGTGGGCTGGCAGAAACCTAACACATACACACAAAAACTACTTTCTATTTGATCTCTTCTCCAATGCAGGTCCATGCAGTCTCACAAGTGTCAGTGCCAGGAGACAGGAAACAAGCAGCCAGGCAAAAGTGTGGGATACTCCTGACTACAAGTCTGATTTATGCCAGGTTAAATCAGTCATAGAACTATAAAAGGATAACAAACCTGTGCCATTTGCTCTGCTCTGCTCTTTGATATTACCTCGCAGGGGTGTCAAAGGGCAATAATGAAAGCATATCATGTCTTACAATACTGATATAAAATTAGCAGCACAGCTGTTCTGTAGACACAGAGAGAAGTCAAATGGATCTACTAAAACAAAGAGGAGCAAGACACTGCACTTTGTCTCAGCTTTCAGCCCCAGCCTCTTATTTTTCCTTTCAACATGGTAATCTTCCCAGGAAGACAACATTTAAGATTTATTTAACAGTCTTGGCTCACTTGCCCTGACTGTCACTGTGTCTGTTAAAAAGACAAACATGTCCAAGTTGTAAACATAAAAGACAGTAAGTGCACATGGCACTGTATATCGGCCAGAACCCACTTTAGGGACATCCAAGGGACACCAAACAGTGGGAACCAGATGCATTGAAAGGAATTTGCAAGGCTGTCCTCTCAGGAGTGAGAAGTTACCTGACCTTCCTTAACATCTTTGACCACATTAAGGCGAACAGCTGAGCAGACTCACCAGAATGCTTCCCTTTTCTTCATGTAAGAAATGCAATGCCAGCTCCTGGTTGGTTCCAGCTCCAGGAAAAATGCTTGAACAGGCAGCAGCTAGCAGGTTTTCCACTATTTCCACAGGGGTACCAAGTAAAAAAATCAGAAAAGAAGATTAAAATGAAGTTTCCTATAGGATTTTCATGATTAATTAGCTCTTTTGAAGGAGGACTAGACATAACAGAAAGTAAAACTCAGAGAAGTTGAATGTTCTTGCAAATTAATCTGGGTCAAATTTGGGCCCAAGAACTCATTAGACTACAAGGTCATGCAGCACTATCTACACATGGAGTTTCTTACAAATCTCCTCCCTCCTATAATATCTTCCCACCTCCCTCCAACTCAGACATTTCTTGAATCCCCCCCATATATTGTGAACTTCAATTTCACAAATCCTTTTCTACTCTCTCATTAGAAAGATTTCTTCCACACCTGTGCATGTCCTCTTCCCTTCAGGATTTATACAGGCCACACCCCATGTGCAACAAAAGCAGACAGCTCCCCAAGTCTGCTACTAGCCTCCCCAACACCTGCTTCCTCATCCTGACTTCTGTCTACAACTTGATTTTTTTCAAAATTCTATTATGTCTAGAACATCCCTCAAAAATACAGCAGTTGAGTGTATGTGGCTTTCAAAAGTTTACAAAACCAAGGAAGCTTCACTGAGCAAAACGCTGCGCTTGGCCTGATAGAAACAATGGTCCCAGTTTTCTCACAATTAAAAGAACCAATCCTACCAACCTCCCCATGCCCCATACATGCAATCTGATAAACAAGTTTTGCTCCTAAAACTGTTTTCAAGACCACTCAAACATGACACTTAACTGGCAGCTCTGAAATTATGCCTACAATAGATATGTGGTTACTCCTACAACCAGTGTGAAAACTCTGTCCTATTCACCAGCCTTCTACCTTCTTACCATTCTCTTGGGTGACTTTGTTGGTTTCCAAATCACCCCATGGCTGCCACACCAGCTCTGCTTTGTGTTCATCAGCTTCTGCCAGAGATCTGTCTTGGAGTGATGGAATTTCTGCTTGAAAGCGAGTTCCTACATTTATTCGCCTGCACAGAAGGAAAAATGTTACAGTCAAGCCCCCTTTACAATATCCAGGAAGCCTCCATCTCTGCTAGAAACACTAAGGAAGAAACAAATGAAGAAACAAATGCAGCAGGCTCTTGCAGGTAATACCAACAGTGTTGTAGGTTACATTAATAACTCAGAAATTGAGAGGTTTTACATCCATACCAATTTCCATTGTTTTATCAGCATAAGCTGAAACTGTATTTAAATTAGCACCCCTTAATAGCCGCTCAAAGAACAGTCACTAGCTTCCAATAATCATCACTTTTTGAGAGGCTGTCACACAGGCTCCTCTTATGGCAAGCCTGCTCCTCAGGCATAAGAGAAGTGAGCCTGTTTTAGTACTAACATTTTGTCAGCCAATGACTGAACTAGAGTCTCCAAAAGTCCTTTTCAACCTAAACATTGCCATCTGGTCCAACTTCCCATTCAAAGCAGGATCAAAATTTGATCCTTTATGATCCTGACACAAGCTGGTGTCTTCTAGGTACTCTTTCTAACAACTGAAATCAAAAATATAAACAACGAAACCTATACTGCTCATTTTGTACCAAACCCAAATCCTATCCTTTTAGCAACAATCTTGTATTTTTATATCTGAACTAGCAGACAGATTTTTCACTACATGCAACCCACAGAGCACTACACTTGCTTTAAGTGACCATCCACAGAGATTCCACTCTGTACTAGCAAATATGACTGCACACAGAGATAGGTAAGAACACCCAATGAAAGACTGCTTTACCATATACTCAATGCAGAAATGTTCCTCATTCAGATGTCAGTCAACAAGAACCACACTGGTAGCTCCTGACATTTTAAAATATAGAGAAAAAACCACTTTTTTGGAGAGAGCAGATCAGGCAGTGCCTGCAATATGATTGTGTTATTGCTTCATGAGAAAAAATCTTGCCCTGCCAAGGCAAGATTTGCTGTAATTCTCAAGTCTTGGCTTGGTGCCCCCCACTGCCCCAGCACAATTGCCAGAGAAAAAGCCTGATCTAGTGCACTTCTGAGAAATGCCAACCTCCAGACTTTTCTCATCCTCTGAAATGACACTCACATGTCTATTATGAAGAGTTTGGAAAAGGTGTGGGAAGGCCTTGAAACAAAACACATAACCTGTACAAAAATCCAGAGAGACATTAGCATGTGTTTCAATAGGGTGTTTTGAAGTCCAAAGAGACTGTGATATCAAAGGAGAGGAAATGGGTATGGAAGGAGAAGAAGCAAACACCTTAATTCTTTCTTTTACACCCAATTCATCATTTTGATATTTTTATGAAGCACCTGCATCATGAGATGTCATGTGTTAGAAAAGCCTGTGTTCAAAAAAAATTAGTGACTTCTAACAAACATAAAAAGAGATTTTGCAAACTATTTCTTTTGCATTTATAGCAGATCCAGATCTACTTAAGGGGAACAGTTTATACTTCATGTGAAAACAAAGCGATGAAGAAGTTTACTACTCTGTACACTTGTTCCAACTTCATCACTCATTCAGCAGCAGCTTGACACAAGCGGGATGGGATCCCTTTTCGGATTCCTTCCTTCAGAATCTGCTAGATGCACAGACTGATTCTAACTTCCTCTCAGTGGGTGATGGCAAGATGACATCAAGCATGATAGATGTAAGCAGGGAAGTTTTAGGCAGGCTGCCATATACTATTTGTCTTTTTCCCCAAAAACACTATCTCCAATACCTATTGAAGGTAAAGCAACAGGGACATTACACATCTCAAATCACAGCCATGGGCAGGGAAAAACTAAAGCAGTTGAAAATGTTGCATCTCTGATGCCCCTGGTTGTAACTGTTTCAGGATCTGCTCCCCAAAAGTAATTCCATTTCAAATGCACACTAAAGTGGAGTATGAGTGAAGAACAAAGAACCCCAAGAAAACATCAAAGTTTGATTTTGAGCATTTTGCTGGTACAAAAGTCTGTTTATAATACTATATAGTTCTCCATTTTTCCTCCACTTGTCCTGTTCATCTGGACAGAAAAAGCACAATCCAGACTGACAATGAAAAGCAGGAGTGCAAGACTGAGAAGACCTTGCTAAAAAAGCAAAGGAAAACAACCACCCTGGTAAGCCAGCCCTCCTTTCAGCACATTGAGACGGACTGCAGAATGGTGTTCATGGGGAATCTTCTGCTCACTGTGATTAGTCTTGCTTACTGTTATGGCATGCAGTTTCACAGAGGAGGAAAGGGTAATGGATTATGATCTGCCCTATATGGGATGACTGCTCGAAATGGACACTTTGCTGTCACCTGGAAACAGATAAAAAGATGTTTTTGCAGTAACAACCGCTCTGGGAAATTTGAGAGATTTTGTGTCCCAAGACACAGAATCCTCTGACCTCACTTCTGAGAAGGAAAGAGACAACTGGAAAATCTGGAGGGAAAGAATGTGGGCCTTCTTGAAAGTTGTTTTTATTTTCACACTGAACTTGGAATATGGCATCTCTGTGCTAGAAAAAACTACGACTTACACCTCGTACCTTCAATGCCCAAATAAAACCAGAGTTCTACTGCAAAAGTTGACCTGGGTAAGCCAAAATTGGCCTGCTCTGAGCAGTTGCTTGGACCAGATGATCTCCAGAGATCCATTCAAGCTATATTATTCCACTGTTCCTTTACTGATGAAGCCTGGATTTCAGTACAAGAGCTCTTGCCTGTAAGCACCAAGGTGCTCCTGGGATGCACACTGGACAGCTGAGTGTAACAACATCCAGAATTGAGGCTGTGAATTAGGAAGGCAGTTCACAGCTGATGCACCACAGCTATATTTAAGGCTGCCTAGTTGAGGGGTGACTTCAAGATTTTGATGCAACTGAACTACAAAACCAGTAGGACACAAGGATCTGTGACAACAGCTGCCTATTGTACCACTTCACAAAGAATTAAGCTTCATTATCACATTTCCTATTCCAAATCTCTGCAATTAAATAACCTTTTGAGAAGCATTAGCAGAAGGTTTGGCAAAGTACAAGCAATTAAGAACACCATATTGGGTAATCACAAGTTAGAGTCAACTTCTGACAAGACTACAAAGCAAATTAAGCATTTCTTTCTTTAAAAACGAAAAGTGCTTCCTGCCATATTTTCTCTAAGGAAGGTATGTCTACATGACTGACCAAAACAGTGCTGCCAAACACAGAATGACACCAGGTTATTAATTTATTGTGATTCAAAGTTAAAAGCTATCTACCTACATAAGTATCTGTCCAGTAAGACTTAAGATGACAGTAAGATAACTCTGCACACAACTCCTTTTTGGCAAAAGGAAATGAACTTGCATTACTAAGTTACTATGGTTGGAAATTTCCAGCAACAAATTTGAAAATTTTCACACACAACTAAAATCACTACTAAGTTTATGTCATTAACTTCAGCAATTTAAGTCAACAGTCACAACAAAGACAATTGCACCATAGAGAGGTCAAAGATCAAGACCTGGAAGGGACACAAAAAATATCTGTTCAAGAAGTTCCCCTGCATTAATGTGAAATGAACCAAAAGGGAAAAGATGAATTCTGCAATTTCCAAAACAAATTTGTACAACAAAAAAATGTGCTTATTTCAATGAATGGGCTCAGTCTAGAAGAGGTTTGCAAAGGTAACAGGAATAATCTGTGTTCATCACAATTACATCATTTGCTCAGAACAGGCTGCTGCCACAAGTGCAGAAAACTGAGTGTCAAACAGGAAGGCAGAATGCAAAAAGGGCAATCAAAAATAAAATTGTCAGCAAATGCTCCAGTCCATTTTTAAGATATAAACCATTTTACATAAGAGCAAAAGAAGCCTTGTATTTATCTGAGGAAAGCTTGAGTTAAATATCTCAAAAGTTACAGGATATGCTGCAGAGTTAGTGCAGAGATTCCTGACTGCAGTCAGAGATACAGACATGTGGGTGTTTTTATGCCGGTTGGGTGCTTCCATACCATGCATCTCCATGATTAGATTTTGCAGGAGTTCATTAACTAGGTATAATAATGAACTGGAACTACTTTGCTGTAGTTCCGCAGCACTGAGCTTGAACTGATAACACTCCCAGAGCGTTTGCAAAGGCTGTGCGGAGATATTTGCAACTCCGCTCAGGTTTAGCAGGACTGGCATCAAGCCTAAGCTCACAATTCCAGCTACAGTATCTCCAGGCTGTGTTCCCTGGTGCTGCTGTGTCCAAATATGTCTGAAGTTTCCCAGCACACAGTCAGCTAAAGACTAACAAGGCTGATTATCTCAGGGCACACACTCCATATGCTGGCTGTAGTGCCTTGAGGCTGAGCTCGCCCAGGAGGGAACAAAGTGTTCACAGCTGTGCTGCAGCTACAACACACCTGTGATCTGACCAGTTCATGTGAGAGGTAACTCCTGTTTTCCAAGCTACATTCTGTCCTTCCTCTAAAGGAGCATCATCTTCCTACCCTAAAACAAGCATACAGCATACAAAGAAGTGCTTGTATACAACATTACAGAATAGATTCACCTTTAGTTAACTAACGGTATTTCAGCCCAGAGACAGATGACCAGTAATAGAAAGCAGTTAATATCACCAGAATTACGTTTGCCCAAACAAACATTATTTATCATATGGAGTCATTTTTAATAAAGACAACTTATATTTTGAATCACCAATAAGCAGAGTCTTAATGCTTCTAAGAGATACTTCTGCAGTACAGGGAGCAGCTTGAAGGTTTAGGAGGAAGGAAGGAAGCACATTTACTAAGAGACTAAGAATCTACTGGCTACTTACGGTTCAATGCTGACCGGGGTGGCTTCCCCCACTACCGTAAGAATCGGAGGGGTAACTTCTGAACTATCTGCAAGGAGAACAAAGAACTGCTCAGATAGCTCAGCTTCACACCCGAGATTTATTTTTCACACAGCTTGCAAATCTAAACAGAGCTGTCCATCTCTCAGAAAAGGTACCCATGGGCTAAATAAAGAAGTTTAAAATGACCAGGAACTTGCCTTCATCCCCTCAGTTCAAGATACTGATAATCTGCAAGAGGAAGTGATTTTTCCACTCCCAAGAACGTCAGCAGGGGGTGTTGTAGGTTGCTTATGAACACATCTGAACCTCCATGCCCATCTGGGCAGAAACAACGCATTTCCTCTATTCCACCTTCCCAAAAAATCATGAAGGGGCCCCAGTTTCACACAGCCACACCTCATAAGGGCATGATCTTCCTCCTAATGTTTTGCAGCTCCTAATCAGAAATCAGGCAAGGAAGGAAGGTTAAAGCGAAACTCACTTGATCTGAGCAAAGTTCTGTGACCACTTTTGGGAGTCATTGGAGGTGGAACTGAATGACCGCTTGAAGAGAGGATAGCGTTAAAATATAGCCCAGATCCTTCTCTCACTGGACTAAGAATTGGTGGAGGAGTGTAAGGAGGTAGCTCAAAGTTCCTATCCGAAGGATGGTCTGCCAGACGGACGGGTGACCGTAAGTGGCTCTGATATGGAGTAATGTTGGAATAAACAGGTGGTGCAATAAAGGTGCCGGCTTTTGGTGGTATGAAGAGTGGCTCGGGTCTTGGCCTCTGCTTTGGTTTTCGGGTGAAGCCCTCTGCTTCATCTTTTGGAACAGCATCTTCATGCTATTTGAAAAAGAGTTACACAGTTAATTTAATTTTAAAACCTCAGTTTGTTTGAAAAACTTAAGTGAGATGAAAATATTTTTTCAGAGCAGCTCAGAATCTGGATAGGACAACTGGAGAATGTCTCAACAACTAGCAGAAGGGGAAAGTGAGAGGAAGAAGACAGGGATGGAATGGACACTGGAATTATTAGTAGCAGCTCCAGCTCATGATTATGAAGTTATATTTTACAAGAACTACATGTACATCTGGTCCAACCTTCATGGCAGCTTTAAAAGAGAACAAAAAAGCACAGCGGAACCCTGATACAGATACACAGTGACACCAAACAGTGGTAAGAGAACAGAAGACAATATAAGAGTATTTTATTAGCTGGTCAAGCATTTACTCAGAGAAACTTCCCCAGATGCCTTCCATTTCTCTAGTACCTGAACATTCTATTGTACTTCCAGATAGAAGAGACGGAAAATTAAAAAATCGACCCGCCCACTCATCACTACCATGCTGCAGGGAAACAATCAAGTACTGACCTTCAGAACTTAGTAAAAGGTTTCAATTCCATGAAAATAAATCTTCACTTTGGATTTTATTCACATAGAGATATATGTGTGCTACTTAGAATTTATGTATGTATGAAGAAAGCACTCTTGACACAGACAGACTATTATTCTAGTCTTATTGCCCACCTGGCATTATTCACTGTTCAGTGAATTTAGTGGGACATTGTTTGGCTGTACTAGCATTAGGTGTGGGTCATGAAAAGCCAGCAATGCCCAAATATATGGCAATATTATGATGAAAAAAATCCCCAGACTACATATACTCTAAGTTCAAGCCTTTATATCAAACAACTTCAACAGAAAAGTTTATGGCTATAAACTGTGTAATTAAATCTAACAGATCTGGCTCATCTTTGGTTTCTTAGTCCATCCATACCTGACTCGAGGTCTCCATGTTAGTATTACGATTAGATCGTCTCCGTGTGACTATCACAGAAGGCTTCCGTTCACAAGGAACTCGATCGTTTGTTTGGCTTCTCTGGAACTTTCCATCCTCAGACTTATCCTTTTCAAGGCTCTGCAAGTCAATTTTCCTCACTGGCACAGACACAGGAATGATAAGAGGCACAAGGCTGTTATCCTCTCGGGCTTTTTTGGGAGCTGGTGAAGAACTAGCAAACTCCACAACACTTTTTGAAGCTGCAGTAGGTCCTGGAGCTGTTACCAGCACACTCTTCTTCTCCTCTGAATTATCCAGTTCCTGAGAAGAAAAATAGATTCCTAAAAGGTTCTGTGTACTTACATAATAAATCAGATATCATCTCACTTTCAGTGTATATCAAGTTCCTCAATGCAATTTGCAAACTGAAATGGATTTGGAAGCATTACTGGAGGAAAAAGAATGCTTCAGAGTGTTACTAAAATTTCATAGAATTACTTGAGGATGGCCTGTAGTCTCAACTGCTAGAACACTTATACATGTCATTCTTAAGAATTGTTTCACTACCTATGTTTTGACATTTTATTTTCCATATCAATTTGTGTCCTGCTGTATAACTTTCAACAAAGGCTCTTCAGTTTTTGTAATGATCAAAAGCTGTAGTTTATTAATTTCAAATATTGGATTTCTGCTCCAGGGAAGACTGAACCATGATAATCTCTTAATCAAATCTCTCACACCAAAAAAAACCTCAAAAAACCAAAATAACCGCAACTCAGCTAGCTTCTCTTTTGTTTTCTGATTTACAAGACAAAAGCAATTTTCCTTATAATAACTGGAGCCTCTGAGTTTTGTTGTCTAACCAGGCCTAAACCTGAAGTACTTTTGCTCAACAGAATCAACAAGGTATAACTGCAAGCCGGCACATTTTGAACTGATATTACAACTCCCATGTCTGTTTTACTTACGGAAGTCCCAGAAAATTGAGCTCCAAGAAGATGGGAATAGAGGATGGATAGAGGTGGGTTAAGTGTGCACAGAAAGATTTATCCTGTAACAGACCCTGCAGTTTAGAAGTCTGACTGCTTCTTCACAGAGACTGTAAATGTCCACCCCTACAATGCAGTGATGAAACACACAACTGTAAAGTCACAAGTGGTATCCATTGTCCTAGACCATGCTTCAGGAGAAATTAATAAGCTCTGAGGACCAGCTTTCATTTCAGGCTGGTGACAGGCACCTGTATTTTCCCATCAAAATATCAATTTTGGATTTGGAGGGCATTCATCATGTTCATCATGCTGACAGACATCACTAGAGTCCACTACCTCTAGATAACAAGGGGTTCTTGTAAATTTTTGTAGCCTCCCTCTACCACTTCAGGAGAAAAAGACTAACAAGGATGCCTTTAAAACACAAGAACAGGTCTACTGGAAACAGATATCTGTGCCCACTAGTTCTGCCTGTACCTGAAAAACCAGCTCACACATGGCTTCATGCTGCTGTACAAAGGCCTCCATTCATCAGGGAAATTGATGCTGTTATCACCTTATTACTGAAGCCTAGTTAAACTCCTGGAATAGCTCCGAGATCATCTTCTAGCAGCAAGATCTGTAGCCAGTAGTTTTGAACCACTGTTTAGAGCAGTGCATTCACACTTCGTTGTTTAGACTGCTGCCAAGAAAAGTCTTGGTTTTAGCCAGGGTACTTTTATCCCACCTGACTTAGCCATTACTAGTGCAAGCACTTTCACGTATTTTCTGGGTACAGCAATAAAACACGTAATGACAGTGTGAATATGTGAACAAGCACCAATTCTGACCAATCTACAAACCTCAGGTAATTTCTTTGTGCTACACAGACCTCTGTGAGTCAAGACATGAACTAATTTGCTGAACACAAGGAGGAAATTATGGCAGCTAGTCACACAAAAGATGTCACTTTCCTCTGGCTTCATGATCGGTTAACCATGCTCCTTTTATTTTCAAGACTGGTGGGCAATCAGCAAAGGACTCCTCTTTAATGATGGGAGAGATGATCCCTCCAAGAGAAAAGAAGAAGAGGAGACCTAAATAGTAATACAAATAGAGAAAAGCCAGCAGTGGGAACTTAATATGAATAGTTGAGGCATCCTTAAAAATTATCTGGTCCACACCAGAGCTTTTCTGATCATGAAAATTCACACATACCTAGGGTTTACTACAAGGAGCCACAACTAATTATGGAATTAAGCCTTTTGCTCCAAATCCTAAATATTTTCCCAACTGTTTGATTATTCTCAGGGGTAAGCAGAAAAGAGTCTCTGAACAAGGGATGGGACCTTCATTTGTAGACCTGCTAGGGGATTTTCAGCTACCTCAGCATCCCTGTTGCAGAATTTGGGCAGGAGGGCTGCTGGATAACTGCAGCAAGTGAAACATGTGGCATTTACATTTAGAATCTTGCATAAATACTGAAGGATGAACTGGTCATCTAGAGTCCTCCAGGAAATCCACAGAAACCTATCAGACATTCTGGCACCAATTCTGTCTATTCCTCAAGTTGTTTCTAAAAAACTTAGAATTCACAGAAAAATCCAACTGCAACAGCTGGAAGAACAGATCCAAGGCCACTTCTATGATCAGATAAGAAACCACACCAATCTTTGAAAAACATCTGCCCACAGAGTGTTTTCTGCCATCATTCTGCATCATCTGCTTCAAGTAGAGGCAGCTTCTGTCTGCAGTCAAACCAAAGTTTGTCCATGAAGGAGGCGAGTCCAGAACTACAATTCTGCAAACAAAACTTTTTTTTTTCCTTTTGTTTGTAGCAGCTGGTGCCCTGCCCTGTGCCAGGGGAAAGTAGCCAGGTAACCAAAACCTGTCTTCCTTCCATAAAGAAATATTTAAATTCAGTCACCTTTTAAGACAACCATTCAGATTTGAGAAAATTTTTCTGTACTTTTAGAAGACAACAAATCACACTGAAACCATTAAACTAAGAGCTGAGAATTTAGTGCAGCCTGTAGGTAGCAATAAGCTTACATGACCTGAAAAAAAGGCAGCCACAGGCTGCTCTGGCACAAAGCGTCAGTTGTGACACTGCATGTAGACAGATACTGCTGTCCAGAATACTGTCTTTGCCTAAGGTACACATACCTAGACTGGGATGTTCAAATTATTGGTTCAAATTATGAATGTTTTCTTCTTTAATCAGTAATTTAACTCTATGGCCTTCTACACACTCTTCAGATAACCTATGCAGAGAAGGCTTCTATGTCGTTTTTAACAGAAAGACATTCATAAGAGGAGCAGACCACTCTCACTCAGCAAAAATGTTTTCTTTTTGTTCCTCACACAATATTCAACCCCTTAAAGACGTAAAATCCATCAGACTTCCAGAAAGAATTTAATCATCTTCCAAAACCTCATCCTGAAAGCCTGAAGAGATCTAAGCATAAAGTGTCCTTCTGCTAGTGCCATTATGGAAGCTGCTTGCATAACTGCAAAGAACAAAAGAGCATCTGTCAAAACACTTCTCTGGTCTTTACATTATGAATCAGACTGCAAGCAGACGTGCCTTCAAATGGCCAATTTCTTGCTTCATCTCTCAGGGCCTTTTCCTAGATGCTCTATTTGCTTCTTCTTGACACTCTGTTAGTGATCCAAGTGCAATGTGAATTGTAGGCCTTCTGCAATATAATCCCACAATGGCTGGCAAAGTATGAGCAAATACACCACGATACTATGTACAACTAGTCCTTTATCAAATCTACTTGTTCAACTGGAGCTGGAGCAAAAAGGATTGAAGACAGCATTGACCAACAGTCACTGTTTGTTTTCTGCTGTGCAAGAGATAGAGGAGGCTATGGATATTCGCCTCATTGTTTATTAGTTCAGTTCTTTCACTCGAACAGCACATTACTCTGAGGAAGAGATAGGAAAAAACAGTGACAGACAGACTAGGAAAAAAACAATGATGAGAACAAAACAGGGAATAAAATGCCCTTCCTTTTGTTGTCTGACTGGATAGCAACTCAAGTGTCAAAACTGTAGGTAAAAGTAGCTCATGTAACATCTGTATTTCATCAGCCTTTGGCAACAAAGCTTCCAAGGAGAAAAGTGTGCCTCATAAGAGACACTCAATGAAAGATTAGTCAAGCCACAACTGTAAGAAAACCTTCAAAAACAATTCCTCAAAAAAACCCACCCAACTCCAAAAATCCCATCCCTTGTCTCCGAATGGGCTACTTAATTTTGAACTCTGTCATTTTGCCATATGGAATATATACTGCACAGTTTAGACTGATTGGATATCAAAAAGATAGGAGTAGTGAACTACCAAATCAGCCAGCACTAGATTTCTTCCTCATTAAACCTTACAGGAGGCCTACAGACAGACAGGTCATTCTACAGCCCTCAGGTCACTCTCAGGAAGAGGAAGCTGCATGAAACAGACATTTGCCATGCCTGGTATAGGTTCTTCATGTAAGTGAAGCTTTCTTAGATTTTTAATATTTGTGAAATACTGAACATGTAAATTGCATTATGCAATTTTTAGACAGTACATTCTAGAAACACTTCAATTACTGGAAGTGAAAAACTGGCATGTAAGCTAAGTCTTTTAACAGAAAAGAAAATAATGTTAAATTGGTAAAAAGACAAACTGCTTATACTTGCCTCTCAAAATTCTTGATCGTCTTGAGACCTAAGCTGAAAACATCCATACTTTGATGTCATGGGCTAAAATAACACTTGATGTTAGTGAAATAAAACTGTCCTTTAGTGATTTCACTGCACTACATCTCTGTTCTCCTACATCGATGAATTGCAGTAGCTGAACTCACATGCCTTGTCTCCAGAGCTGCCCTTGCTGCATACTTCAAGATATCATCCTATCCTGAATATGTACATAAATTCCTTTCATTTCAGCCCCATTTTGTAGTCTAAAATGTTCTGCATTGATTAGGGTCTATACCTTACCTTTACATTCTGAAGAGAAGCCAGCTCAACAGCTTTTTGGGCCAAAGTCAGCAAATTAGCTTCTTGAGAAACACGTCGTCTCCGTCGAGTACTCTGGATTACACCACCTCTGACACCCTGAAAATCATTAGTTCTCTGAGTGTTTTCTTCAGCTGCTGCTGCCTGTTTCTCCTCATCTCTACCATTTTGGGCTACAGCTTGTCTGTCTGTTTCCATCTGACACTGCTCACTATTGGCCAGGACATCCTTCTGCCCCAGATCCATTCTCTTGGGGTGCAAATAGCTACTTTTGTTGTGAGCCAGTGACTCAGGTGGCTGCTGTAATGGGACGTCTTGCTGATGTGTTTGCCAGTGTTGCAGAAATAAATTGCTAGGTTGTTCTTCTGCCTGCTTAGAAGTCAACACTTCTCCTGCAGATGTCAGCAGGACACCTTCTTTGGAGAGTCTCCGTGACCTTCTTGGAAAGGGAATCTGGGTCTGAGGTAGCACAGTCTGTTGGTTCTGCTCTGTTAGTGCCTTGAATAGCTCCTGGTTCCTCTCTGCTTGCTGAAACTGGTGTGCCATCATGTGATGCTGAGGTGCTGCAGCTGCCACATGAGGCTGTGCTATGGAAGTTGTTTGCTGCAGACCAAAGGCTTGTGTGGCAGCCTGTTGCTGCTGCTGCTGCTGCTGCTGAGGATAGAAATTTTCAAAGAGCTGTAGCTGGGGAAGAGCTTGCTGTTTTTGTTGCGCAGTAAATGCTGGACTGGAAGAAGTTGGGGCTTCTTGAAACACATGCAACAACTCAGGAAGACCTTGCTTTTGGCCTTGATGACCAAATGCAAGTTGAAAAGGCTGCAATGGCAGACTTTGATTCTGCTGCTGCTGTTTCTGCATTTGATGAAAAGAATTCATTTGAGCTTGCTGTCTAACCAGGGCTTGCTGTTCCAGCTGAGCCTTCTGGGACATCATCTGCTGGACAGCATCTCCATATAAGTCCAGCTGTGACACGAACACTCCTTTCTCTTGATTTCTTTTAAGGGCTTCTGGGTGGCCATAGAAGCCTGGGGCACCAGCATTAGAATGGGGTCCTTTTGGGTTGCCCCCAAAAACCATACTGTGGTTCCACATTGAAGGTGGAGACTGCCAGTGACTGTCACCCCTCTCTGGCAACCGGTTTCCCATTAGTGAATTCTGCCATTTGACAGCTGTTACTGACTGGGGCATCATCACTGATTCTCCCCTATCTTGATTGTAAACAGAGTTCATCAAAGCAACATTGGTGGGTGCACTTGTTAATCCACCTGCATGAGAAATCTCCATTGTTTGGGAGACTGGTATATTCCCTCCGTGACCATAGTACTGTCCTTCCTTAAGCTGCTGCTGTGGTTCTTTTGATGACACAGCTATGTCCTGCTCATTAAAATAGGCAACTCGTTTCCCAGTTCTTTTGCTTGAAGACTTTTGCTGAGCCTGAAGATTCATGGTTCAGTCTATTCTCCCAGCCACACACACAGTATTTACAATCCACCCATCCCTGAGGTTGGGGGAGGAAAAGCACAGCAGTCTGTCTTTTCCATTCAGCTTTAGTAATAAAGGGCAGGAAAGAAGACCTGATGAAAGTGCATTCACTTCCTTTTTCTTTGTGTGCTTCTACCACTTCTTTTCACTCTTATGCTTTGTGGTTCAGAGGTCAGTAGGGTCCACTTAGTTACAGGTCCTGAAATAGAGAAGCAATTGCAATGAATCATCAACAGACATGACTGACCTATGAACACTCATGTGATAAGCAACAATGTGTATGTCTGTTCCATTTCCCATGGAAATGAAGACCAGGATAATACATGGAAGAAACAACAGACCTGACCTGCTAGAAGAATGCAAAACAAAATGTAGTTTTACAAAATAGACATCACACTGTATTTGCATGATGCAACTCCCAATTGCACACAGAATTTTGACTGATCATTTAAGTTCATCCTGAAAGTTTTACTCTTAAATTACCTCTGATCTGGCCAATTACTTCCATGTCTTCCTGTAGCCAGAATAATCTGGTTTTAATATCAACTCAAAACCACTAAACAAAAACCCTCATGGCTTGCCAAAAGGCCACATTTCTCAAAGACCTTTAAAAGACACACATGTACACATGTACACACATGTACACACATGAAGGCTGCAGCCAAACACGCAGCAAGATGCTCAATTCAGTATTCTGAAGGCAAAGGGTCAGGCAACAGCCCATCAGTCACACACACACACATGCCACTAATCATTACAGATGCTTCCCGGTTAAAAACTGCCCACCCAGCATCCAAGCACTGGAGACAGGGCCTGCTCAACCTGTTGCTCTCCCAGATGTTTTCTTCAGCCGTTGAAAGCAACTGCTCCTAGTCAGGTCATGCTCACTGAAAGGTAGTTCAGGCAGCTGCTCTAGTTACAGCTGCTTCCAGACATCAGTAAATATCTGTTAGTGTAAATCTACAAACATAATAGGAGAAAGCTTTTCCAGAACAGGCACTCTACAGCAATTCTACCTTCCTACCCTCTTCTTCTATGAAGAAAAGTTATCCACAAACTCTATGAGACTAGCTTGCAGGATTAAGGTCTAATGTGTAAACACATATATACACACTACTATTTCTATTCTATTCTATTCACTACATAAAATCCTTTTAGTCCAAATCTGTTTCGTTTTAAAGTCAGTCATATTCTTAAACTACTACTACTACTAACACTCTAGTATTGAAGTCTCTATTTCTATCCTTTTCAATGTGCACTCTGTTCCACTTTAATTCACATTGCCAATATATTCCAGAAAAATAATAACAAATTGTTAAAAACCTATTCTTATTACATCCCTTCTGCTATATAATCAAGTTTCTCTTGAGTGGAGCAGGTAAGACTAACACACACATCCCCTCCAATGAAGCCTGCAATCTACTTCTCTCTCTTTCTAAAATGGAAAATAATAAACCAAAATTATATAGCACACTGAAGTCCTGTAACCTGAGCTTCCTCAGATGGATATGGATACAGGGCAGGTTTTAATACTGAGGTGGGGTTGGGAACAGAACGAGGAGGAAAAGACAAAGAGTTTTAATTAACTTACGCAACTTCCACCTCAGAGGCCAAGCTTGGCTTCAATGCTCCTGGAACCATGGGACTGTGTTTCAGAGTGAAGTGACTCACTTCCTCAGGCTGTTACATAGCTGTTCTCCCACACTGCCTCCCCTTCACCTTGGCTACAAACCATGGACCTCTGCCACCCCGCATCACAGAGCCTGGGCATTCCTCCCTCCTCTAAGCACAACGTCTCAGCTCATTTTCTAAGACTCTCACAACAGGATGAAAATAACTCTAGGAAAAATTATGGACACGTGAAAAGGAAAATTCTCTCTAAACTGCAACTGGTACACAAATGAAGATTTCATAAAGTAAGTTTTTCCTACTTCAAAACTTCACTAGGAGAGGAAAAAACATCTTACAGCAGCAAATTGAATGCCTGGTAGCAAAAATGTAGAGTTGAAAAGATTGCTATATGCCTCTCAGAAGCATTAATTTTATCCTCTCTCCTTGCTTTTTGGAGCACTGCAAATGTATCAGAGATAATAGCTAAAACAAACCTCAATACCTGAGGTAATACTACTAAGGGTGTTTTCTGACAGTCTTACTTTGTGAAATCATCACAAGCTGTTTTTCTCTCCAAACTAGGCAACCTTTTTCTTCTATTGATGCTTCTACGTGCTTTTGTATTGACCAGTCACACAATTCTAAGAAAAAGAATATAAGCTTTTGTGTATATCAGAAGACATTACAACTAGATCAAGTTTTAACCTGCCAGACAGCTTTTGGAAATTCTGCTGTAGATTTTCTACACTGTGAAGAAAAATGCAATAATAATTGCCAAAAAGATGGCACTCAACTTCAAGGGTCCTTGCTGTCAACCTTCAAAAACCTTCACTTGTGTGGACTTCGGTTCTGCTTTTTCTATTACTAGATAAGAAGACTCCATCATCATAAAGTCTAACTCAGACCAGTTTAGAATTGCAGCAATCTGGGAAAGAGATCTAACAAAAGTATTGAGATGCAAAGTGTAAAAAGGAGTAAGTTCAGAGATAATGAGGAAAAGGATTCCTAAATGAGGAAAAGGAACATGTACGATTGGAATTGTTATTCAGCACAAAACCCAGCATAGTGAAAAGGACATTACCAGGGAGAAGAGAGATTTAATGTACTTTGAACACGACATGCTTACTGAACATCCCAGTTCTCCCAGTTACATGCAAAAATAACTATATCCAAAGAGATCACCAAGATAAAAGAGGATTTTGTGCATCCACTATTTGATGGTAAAAGAAAATATCACAAAATTAGCTTTTTAGAAGTTTTTTCTATGTACAAAAACTAGAGACAAAGACCTTCTATGTCATCCCAATAATAAGAGTCCATAGTTTAAGCTGAGTGATAAATGTTCAAGTTGCAGCATGACTATGCTTCAGGAAAGCTCACACTTGGCAGCTTCATTGCATGAGTACTGTTGGCTCTCTGACTAAACAGGCTTCCCTCCCTGAGGTTGGGGGAATGAGCTCACACAATCATCATCCTAGCCAATTACTGGCTTTGGGGGTTTTTTTGGTTTGTTTTTGGTTTTGTTTTTTTGGGGGTTTTTTGTTTGTTTGTTGAGTTTTTTTATTGGGGTTTTTTTGGGGGG
>VZRN01000756.1:448123-530785 GCA_013397935.1 Dasyornis broadbenti | reverse complement strand
TTTTGGGGGTTTTTTTTTTTTTTTTTTTGTTTTTTTTTTGGGTTTTTTTTGGGGGGGGGGGGGATGGTTTGTTTTGTTTTGTTTTACTTTAATTTCAGCACAAAAATCTGCCTGCAGTAGCACAGTAAAATGGCAACACACTTCAAGGCTTAAGTGCTTTGAAGCAGCACACCCCCAACCATTCCTTACTTTTGAATAAAACACAGAACCAGTTCCAATACTGCAATTCCCAGAAGATACTGTGTCTTGCCTCCAAATATACCAAAGTGTTATGATACTTAGCATTGCTTTTACACTGCATAGACAAAAAGCAGAACCTAGCATCAGTATATTTTGTTTTCATAACTCTGAGATTTGGCATGCAACATCATCAGTTTTTTACACTTCCAGGAGCTTCTGACATTCAAGAACTTCTCCTGAACTTTCTTCAGATGACACAAATTGTACATTACCTCTTTTAACACTGTAAATATTTTCAGATTTCTAAGGAATTTTTCATATTGTAAGACTTTCTCTTCTGCATCCAAAAAAAAAGTCAAACTACATACACATATACCCAGTGGGTGCATATGCAGTATTTTCTGGACCAAAAAATATATAAGGAAAGTAACCCATGGAACCTTACTGAGAGAAGTTAGAGTTAGCATTTTTAGCTAAAAACTTCTCCACTGTACCTGCACTAGCATGTTAAAGAAAATCATAAACACATATAAAAGACCACATGGGCTACATTTAGGCAAAGAATGTTGAAGGACTTCCTGAAGTATACAACAGGACTACACAGGAGTCTCTGCCTGCGTCCAGGATTCTGTTCTGAAATTATTAAGTCCTTTCAAAGCAAAGATATCTGAGTGGTGTAGGGCACAGACACTCAGAGCCACTCACTAGGCTGTTACCAGCCCAGACCACACATCAGCAGATTTTACTCAGCCCAAAGCAGAATCATTGAGACATCCCTAACCAGTGCAACTATCTTGTCAGAGTTTATCATTAGCCTGAAGAGTTTGCTATAAAACCTTAACTAAAGTTAAAGATTATTTGATGAAGGGGACAAATTAAAAACATTCAATGGTAACCATTTAATGTAAAATATCTCTACCTCTCTTTAAAACTTGTTGCCTGTATATTTAATAACTATCCACCGTTATTCCATTTCTCTAAATATTCTCTTAACTAAGCGTATGTATATTTGTACAGTTTCACATATTAAGTTCATGACCTCTCACACTGTAGTAACCTTAAACTTTACTCTTTGGCTCACTTGTTGAGAGCTGTGCTGTCCTATGCTTTGTTTAGTCCATTTGCTATACCACCTATATCTGGCATGATAAGCAAGTTTAAATTGTGCACATTCCTCATTCTCCTTTGAGATCATTTGCAAACATTTCTCTCTGACAGAATGCTGCAGAAATGAGTCAGGAAAGGCTCTAACTTTTCAAACTTTAGCAAAATTAAGGATGCTGAGAATAATAAGAAGATGTAGTTGCAATTGTAGACCATCTATTACTCCACCATTTTAGCTTTTAAATTCCTCTAATCCAGGTAATTTTTCCATGTAAAATAAAGTGTTCCTAGGTTCTCACTAATGTACATTCTCAGCCTTAACTGCAACATGCTGTCACAGTTCCTTACAGGAAATCTGTCAAATTAGGGTGACAATCATTTCTCACTAAGCCCTCCTGCTGCCGGCAACTGAAATTACGGTTCTCCCCTGTAAGCAGCTCAATCACTTTTAATGATGATGATGAACAGATTCCAAGAACAATCGTTATGTTTACGACAAATGCAGCAACCTACTCCATGTCCTTCTGAGACAGAGACCTTTCTTCTCCAATTTGCTTATTATTATGGTCAAATCCCACATTTATGAAACACGTAAAGAATTACAATACATATTTTACTACTGAGGAAGAGAAACAGAGGAACTGACTCACTTCTAAGATCACACAAAAAGCAAGATCAAAAATGAAGCAATATATAATATATAAGCTACCTGTTGCCCTTCAAACCTGCTAGGAAACATGGATTTAATTAAATCTACCTGTGAAAGACAAAAATTGGGTGTGCTATTTATGCATGTGCAGAAAGGGCAAAAAGTTTTAATTCCTTCAGTGCAATAGGAGGACAGAGGGGGCTCAGTAGGGTAGGTTTTGTTTCTGGCTTTTGTGGTTTGCATTTTCAAAAATGACTGGAGACTTACAGGGTATCACAAATAAGAAACTTGTTCCAGCTAGCAGAAATCTGCCTCTGTGAAACTACCAGCATCATTGGCAACAATCTTGAGTAAGAACAGAGAAAAGGATGGAAAAAAGGGACAGTTTTTGTGTTTTGTAAAAGATTTGCAAAGCTTATTGCACCTAGCCTATGCTTGCTCTGCTGTATACAAAAATAGCTTCAATCACTCCTTCCAAAGCCTCTCCCGCACACTCACTTTATCACATTTTCTTCCAGACAATTAGCTACATCAAAATTCCTGCAGAAATTCCTGCAAATTCCTCCCACTCACCATCTTCAGACACCTTGAACAGGAAGGATAACAGCACAGCACAGAAAATAAACCATGTTTGTAAATTCTATACAGTAAAACACAGTAATCTATGTCCTGAAGAAAGGCAGGGGAAGACTTAAAGCAACTACAAAACACAGCGGTGTGCAAGAAAGCCAAAAACATAAATGAAAGATGATGGTTTTATGTTCCTGTCACCTTATCACAAATGGTATAGCATTTTCCAGACATCTAGAATGCCTGGCTCTATAGCAAAAGGTGTATTTTCCAGGATTCTGGCACTACAGAAGAGCAACAGCTGAAGCCCAAAGCAAACAAGCAAAACCAACCAACCGAACAGTCTGCAGTTTAAAAGAAGCCCACTACAAAAGAATGTAAGTAGGTACCAACCATGTCCCCCAATACTTCCAAGTAAGAAACTAATCTTGGGAACTTATCAGATCAAAGTCCTAGAATCAATAAAGCCTATGTAATGGGGAAGGCTTACTTGTTGCGTAACACTGCATAGCAAAAAGAAAGGAATCCTACGGTAGGCCTGTAATAAAGACATAGAGATGAAAGGAAATCTGCCTCACAGACAGACAGACAACAAAAGAGAAAACACAGCATTCAGGAAGTTTGACAACTTCCACTGTTTCCTGAAGGTGCCTGCCTGGGCCTAGCAAACACATACCTTAATAACTAGTATGCATGGCAGACCTCTATGACTTACCCAAATTTTCATGTGATTGGCCCATTTCTCTGCAGAGAAAAGACGGAAGCTATGACCGACTACAAGGGTGCCTCTGCCCTGAGGACACCGAGGGCAGCACTGTTAAAATTACTTTGCTGCCACTTTCACTTTCCCATTTGCAGAGGCTGGGAATTAATAAAACTTTATTAAACCACTGTATTAACCAGTGACTCAAAAGTGAAACCCATCAGCTCAGAGAGGTGAAACATAGGAGAAAATGGTCATGCTGTGTAGGACTGTGTGCCAGCAAAATCAGGTAACTTGTATTTCACCACCAGATGCCACAAACTACTGCTCCAATGAATGCCTGACATTGAGCATCAGAGCTTAATTACCCACAGCAAGCAAAATGACACAAAATGTAGAACTACCAAATTGTTTGAGGAAAATATACATACCCAAATGGAAATATATGAACTACACTTCATAAAGTAATCAATCCAAGGAGAAATACAAATCCTACTTCAAGAAAATATTTTAGTTTACAGTAAAGGATGTAATAAAGGTGAGACAGTGAAAATGCAGTCCGATAAACATTATTTATTAGGCACATTTCTGTTCCAATGGTCTTCAAATTCACCAAACATGCATTCTGATTCTATTTGGACCTACTATTTACATCCATGGATGTGGTTTTATTTATCCCCATCACCCCAACTTTTCCACACTCCATGTAAACACACGGATCCATCCAAATACACAGGATGTTACAGAAAAGGATTTTGGTGTTTTGAATTACAGAATCTGAAGCACCACAGATGCATCTCAAAGGGAAGTTTTCAGATAACAGTTCTATGAGAGAAGAGTCATATACTTCTGATGAACACTCAAAACAGCCTTATTTTTAAGGTTGTCTTAATTTAAGCTGTAAACTTGGTACAAGTATTGGAGGACTGCTTTTCATAACACACCTAGGATTTTCCATGTAATTTTGTTCTAATGGATGAAGAAGACATTAAAAAGTTGCTACAAAGAAAATGCCCATTAAGTGCTGGTTAGTCTCCTTATAACAAACAAGCCAGACAAAACCTGGCTTACACAAACAGCTCCACCAGAAGAAAATCAGTATGGATGAGGAAGAAAACCTACTAAAAAGATAGATAAAAATTTTAAAACTGAGCAGATAATTAAACAAACAAGAAAAAGGGGGGAAAAGCAACAACTTGATTTTTTTTAAAAGGAACTGACAATGTTGTTTCTACCAGCTATTGAAAGCATATGTAAGATCTTCAATTTCATTTATTTTCAAGCAGAACTTTGAGTAGTATTTCCAAAAGAATCGAAATTTCGTGCAAAATTCATCTCATGAAAACAAATGATTCATGATTTGCACCAGACTAGTCTTTTGTCTTGCACTATGAGAGGCAGCTCCATAAACCAGATTTGCAAACACATACACAGGAAAGCCCATCTTTACAAATGTCTTTGCAACACAGACCAGACTTATCCTTTCATAAAATAGATACATAGTAGATTTCTTATATTAGTTAATGTTTATAAACTGTACTGAAGTTAAATATTTATTGTTATAATCTGTCATCATGATAAACACTGATCTGAAGAGGCTTAGGCAGCCTTAGAGTGCAGAATGAACACAGTAATTGTGGAGTACGAAATGCTGCTTTCAGGCTTTGTAAGGTTATGTGAATATTACTCTTTCCCACTGGAAATGGGTTAACAGTTCTAATTGTAAGCCCTTAGACAGTTATTTTAAGCTTTTTTGTTTGGAGCTGTCTGGGAAGGCAGTTGCTAGCAACATGGAGACCAACATGCAGGAATCACAGCAGGCTCCAAAGTCAGAATGGCAAAGAGCAGGCCAAAAGCTTTTCCCTGCCCTCATATTCACATAGCTGACATGACCACAACGTGTCCTTCACTCCAAATGCTTCTCCTGCCACAAACACACCAGCTGCAGAATTGCATGGACACCCCAGAGACACACCAAATCTCTCTGCACTTTAGCCCTGAGAAGAAAACACATCTGAATGCACTGAGCTGCAACAGGAAAGATTGCTACAGGTTCAGTTGTTCCCATCTCAACCTCAGCACTTCAACATGAAACTAGGCTTGCACAGGTGTCCAGTGTACAGAACAACAAAGTCTGAGTGTTTTACAGATTGTTCTGAGGCTTTGCAAGAGGTAATGGGTTACAAATAAGGGAACAGAATAGTGAAAGTTCATAGAGACAATGATACTTTCCATTCCCGGAGGTTTCTTCATGAGAAATATAAATGCACTCAATTCCTCAGCCTTAGCCCTTGGCAAAGACATTCTTAAGACCATCAGGCAGGCTTCATCACTCACCCAAATCCAGCTGGACAATAGCTGAGGCTACAATTAGAGGCAGAGCCCTGGAGATCTGGGATCAGCTTCCAGATCTGCTACAGACATGCATTTTAAGCAAGCTGCTTCAAATTGGTTCATAAAGTGAGAATAATACTTGAAACCCAATACATTTATATTAATGAAGTATTTTGAGGTCATAAAAGTTGTAATATCTTTAACAGAAGCCACTAACAGCCTAGATGGGGATTCTTCCACAAGGAGCTTAGAAGTCTGTTTTCAAACATGACACAATCAGAGTAGTGATAACCAAAGAAGAGGGAGTAAGCCAAAAAAATGAAGGAAAAAGATCACACAATAACATAGTAATTCTTTTGTCACATGCCTGCCTCTATCTCACTTGACCCAGAAAAAGTTTATCAGCAGTTATCTAAACTGAAGCAGTGCTGACCTTGGTTTGCCCACATTCACACACTTGCAGTAAAGATGACAGTATTGACTGAGCGCAGTCAGTCTTTAGCAGCACTGACAGGGCTTTAGTTCAAATCTCTAAAATGATGTCTTTTAAGAATTCCTGCAGTCACTGTTGACTATAAAAGGGTCTCTTTACTGTGCTGGTCTGTTACAAGGTACAGTAAGCTCTCGGCCATGACTGGGGCTGTCAGGCATTACAACAATGCAGCTAAGCAAATGCACACTAATACTGGGAGTAGGAGCACTGGCACAAGCACATGGGCAAGCAGGATCATCACACAGCAGAAAACAGCAAGGTTTTAAGAATCCAGGGGCCCAGAAAGCATTCTGATTTTTAAATCTTTAATTAAAGAATCAAAGCACTCTCCAGGCTTCCAGATTCAGAGTTCCCTGTCAGTTACCTGCCAGACACCTGCCCAATCTTCTCCTTTTAGCCACAGGGATTTCAGTGGAGGAAAAAAAGAGCAGATGGTTGGCACCAATACTGGATCAAATATAAAGCTCTTCCATTTCTGTAGGGGCTTATTTGTATCCTTACTAGCATTATAAAGCACTTCCACTATAGGCCATAAGTGACATCAGCCTCTTACGTACTCAAAGTCAGAAATTTCCTAAAGATTCAGCTCAACAAGCCTACCTGAAACCAAACGAACCACTCATTCTGCACTTTATAACTAGAAAGAAGTATTTTAATAATAGCATGAGGAAAAGTGTCCTCTATTTAGAACCCTTACAAAACTACTTTAAACTGAGCAAAATACTCAGCTGTTAGTAAAACACAAAATTAAAGTTGCAATGATTAAGTTCGATAATGCACGAAAAACTAAAGTTTATGCATTAATCTACCTGTACATGGAATTCTCTGATTGTTAAGCAGATCAGAAGTATCCTGCACTTACATAGTTCACTCTGTGAGTCCTGGAAAATAAATACATTTTAATTGAAGTCATAATATTTTGGTTCAATAATCCCACATTACACTTTGAACAGCTGTATTTGCTAAAGATACAAACTGTGTAATCGCTATTAACAGAAACAATAAGTCCTTGCAAACTGTAAAAAAAAAAAAAAAAAAAACAAACCAGGACATAAATAATTGGAAGGTCAGAAACTTACTGGAAAAGCTGATAAGATCATCTGCACCAAACACTTGACCATCTACAAAAGAAGTCACGAAGCACTAAGGAAGAAATAAATTCCCTTATATAATATAGTTTTCACTTTGGAATGAAGGGCTAATGAATTAATCATGTTTTCAGGAATATGGATTCCATTAATCTGATCCTCTCACACCAAAGAAATTCTGAGACTGATGCTCCTTTACAAACCATAATGCATTTAGTCATCTTGTTCAAGGCCTGTTTGGATGGGGCTCTGAGCAGCCTGGTCTAGCACAAGGTATCGCAGCCCTTGCTGGAGGGCATAGAATGAGATGATCTTTAAGGTCCCTTCCAAAGCAAACCATTCTATGATTCTGTGATAATTGATTCTAAAGGATTTTTTCACACCAGCTAGATAGCACTCTCTTATTTCAAGTAGGTTACTAGTTCAGCTTATGTACAGCAGCATCTGATGACATTACTGTTTTCAACAAATCTTCAAACAAGAAAGAACATCCAATCTCTCATCAGCAGGCTGACATTCATTATACAGCTCTTCCCCATTCGGAAAAGTTGTTACACCACAGACAAATTTCTCTTGGGGAAAGTATTTGAAGGGACCTGTCCACAAACAAACTTCATGTTACTGGAATACCCACTGTTTATGTAATACTTTGCAACAGTTAAAGCAATATATTAACATCAATTCATTCAACTTCACAATATGGGTCATGTGCAATATTCTGTATTTCTAACAGCTAAACAAAGACAGACAAAACAGCCTGTTTTGCACTAAAAAGCAAAATGGTAGTCAAGATGAGATTATTCATCTGTATTTCCTTGATCTCAGTTTTTTCCACAGGCTGCATTTGCAAGCTGTCAGGTAAAGCATCTTCATTTTGAACAGTTATACCAAATTCAGAAACTGGTATAGAACATTACTTTTTAAGTATGTTGTAGAACTCCCCCCACCCTGATGTAAATTTTAAGGCTGTTTTGATATAAAAGTCATGTCTTTTAAAAGCACATTAAAGTTCACCTGTAGGAAAGCTCTAACATTAAAATATATATGTCAATGTCATACTAGAGATCTCTAACTAATACTCCACAGATTCAATGTTCTATAATAACTTTGCACTGTCCATGAACTCTGCCTGGAACTGCAGGCTAAGGGGAAGGGCTCTTCCACTTGCATAATCTGTGCTGGTTGGGGTTTTGGACTTTTTTTAAAGAAAATGACAACACTAGTCAGGTGTACTCCTCTTACTGTCCATGGCTTCATTTCCTGCACTAAAGTAAAGAAACTGAATTACAGCAATTTCTATTTTACATGGTTGCATGGCCTCATAATCACAGTATAACAGCACTAAAAAGTGCATAAAGAGTATACTCTTTATGCACTTTGGCAACACCTCTTTAAGGGACTGAAATACTATTATCCCCATTTTATTGAAGACAGCTAAGTCTGGGAGAGGGAGATTTTAAAATTACTTGCCTGAAGAGGTCTATGACAGAGGAGATAACCTAACTCAGTGTCAGGTTTGTGCCCTACTCTTTCAATCATATTTAGTCTCTTACTCAGTTTGAAATCCCATCCTAAGGTTGGCTGAAGTGTACATGAAACCTCTCCAAAACATTTCTTCCTATTTCAGCCCACCCACGAGACTGTATGCCACACACAATAAACTCAAGAGAAGCATATAGCAGTCAATGCAGGTTTATTGTGGATCTGAAAATACCGTGCTAGCTTTTTAGAGTTATCACCTATAAGATATATGTGCACATACACTAGCCTTGGCTGTGGTGGTGTCCAGGGGACACAGAGCAACTCAGGGTACTAGGCAGACCTATTCAGGTGCATTCATGACATTGTTACTAATTTTGCCTAGGAATTAGATAAAAATGGTAAAGAATCTTGCCCAATTCCTTCCCTGCATGCAATTACAAAGTCATATGAAGAAAGAATGGAAGGAATTTATTTATTTATTTATACCTATAAGTAGTTTAATGTCAATACATGTTCTCATCTGTTTACATCACTTACGAGCAACAAAACCATAAAAGCACAATTTGGAATCAGAGAATTAAAAAAGGGAGCTCTTAAGACCTTGTAAGACAGTGCTTTTAGCAATTACTGTGACATGTATATTCCTCCCATCTTTGTAACCACCTTCCCAACCACCACTACAAGGGAAAAGAATTTTTGTTCTTTTCCCACAATTCTAACATCTGAGATGACACAAATAAGAAACAGCTTTCAGAGCCACAAGGAATGGATGCATTGGAACTGCATGCATTCAGAGCTCACTCATGCAGGGACAAGCTTCTACCCCTTGAACCCTCTGACTGAATCTTCTATTTAAGACCAACAAGTTAAGAACAGCTCCTACTGATTTTTAGCAGGAAGACAGCTCAGATCACAGCAGCTGTTCTACAGGAACAAGGATTCTTTCAGCAGACTATGGAAAGGGTTCTGCCCTTCTGAGGGCCCCAGAAGTCAGGGAGCACCATGATCCTTAGACACTGTTTTGACCTGCAGCAGCAAATGTCAGATTTTTTTGTCATTGAAGGGGTAAGAAGAGGAAGGGAGGGTCAGAACCATCACACATTGGGTTGTGAAATATAACGAGGTTTCACAAAAAAGAAATAAAGTAGGGCCCAGGGTTTTTTAAATGCAAACAGTACAGATGAAATTGGAAGTCTCATTTTCCCCTTTACATAAAACGACAAGTATTTATCACAGATATTTGGGGGGGGGGAACAAACAAACAAACAAAAAACAACAGAACCAAGCCTTGAGAGCTATGCATGAGGAATGCTATCACAGTATTACTTAGAAGGAAAGAACAAGTACTAATTTGCACATGACTGATGACATTCACCTACTACAGTAAGTTAAGTATTAAGTCAGCACCATTGGTGTTCGTGGTTTTGTTCTCTCTCTGCCTTACTGAAAATATTGAACATTGCACAAAAGGTTCCCTTGCAGACACAATCTTACAAATCAATCACAAAAGTAGTCAGAGCCACAAAAATGAACAAAAAAGTAGAAGAAAATTCACGCTCACTGCAATCAGCACATCAGAGCATCAGGAAAAAAAAGTTTAAATAAAAGAATGGCTTCTATATGTACACAGTTCTTGCAGATAGCAGGGTGAGTTTGTATTAGTGTAGATGTTTCTAAATTCAACAGTTCTGCTTTAGCAAGATTTCCACACTCTTCAGCTGTCTTCAGCTCACCTTCTGCAAGACTTGTGACCCTGGTGCTGGCATAAAGCTACACAGTAGCATCAATGCAGAGACAGGGATTCCCCAGAGCAGCACTTTCAGAGGCCGAGGGCTGAAGAATTCACACTTTCCATTTCAGACTGAGGTCAAGTATGATGGTTGGTTTCCATTCCTGTTGCAACACGCAGGAAGCTAACACATGAGAAAACGGTGAGATGACAAAAAAAATAGCAGAAAGAAGAAAATCTCACCCTCCTCAAACCACAAGTGTGTTAGTTCCTCCAGATGCCTTTCCTCTTGCTCCTACATTTCCAGTAGATTTCGTCCATTTTCTAGAATGTGATGCCTTCTAGTTAAACGTATTTAGTTCCACAAAGATATCATGGCAGTAGGAACTGTTTCATAAGACATGAACCACCCATCCAATTAAACCACAACAAAAACTTCTTAGTGTGTGACCCTATTTTTTTTAAAGGTATCTTTTCAGAACTGGTTATTTCTTTTATGTATTTTTTTTACTTATAAAAAAATAAGAATAAAAGGTTTAATAAATAGAATAAAAGGTTTTCTGTAACATTTCGCTGGTTAATATATATATTTTAATTTTATGCACAGATATTTGCATGGTAAAGAGGAATTAGCACTTTTTTATATATGGAAAGAATGCTGTGTGCCAAATTTCTCAATATCATTGGGAAAACTGCTTATAGTTTCAAATATTGCAAATTGTTAATAATTTGAAAAATTTCATACACGAGGCTGCCCTTAGCACTCAGTAGATATTGAATTTAAAAGTTCGAGTTTTTAACAGCAGCACCTGGAGAAACCCCACTTTTCAGTTGCTCAGCTCCCAGTATCACTTCACTAGCTCTCTAGTCAAATTCTAAAATAAGCATATCTGCAGCTCTAATGTTAAAAAGGGAAATTGCCTACCACACTCCAATTTTTTAATCTTTTTATGCCTTAAGTAGGTAAAATGACACTTCTGGTGGTCTTTGAAAAAATAGTTTAAAATAATGTCCATAGCAATAATTATATTTTGCTTGCCTAGCTGCATAAGTAAAAATTTCCTCAGCTGAACATGGACACATTCTTATCCTGTTCCTCGTGAAGAACTAATTCTTCAGTAACAAAAACCAACCCCTGTGTGTTTCTTGCTAATTTGTGTACTTAAAAAGTAGAGAGTACAACTCTCTACTTTTGAGAGTGACTTAGCTGTTACACTAAACTAGCCTAGGAATATTTCCCACCATCATTCTGGGATGGAATGAGGAGAGATGTATACCTGTAAATGGTTAACACTCCCTTCCCTCTCCCTCCAAGCAAATAGCACACACATACACATACACACACACACACACACACAAAAAAAAGGCAAGGGAAACAATTAACCTTCCAACTCCTGAGTTTTGGCCTCAATTCCCTAAAGTAGCTTCATGCACAAAATCGACATGTGGAAAGAATAATCCATGGTGACCAACTTTGCTGAGCATTGTGGAAAACTGGCCTGTGCAGCACAGCAAGCTCTTGCCAGAAACCTGCTGCTGCACAGACCTCAGCGAACGTGCACCACAAAAGAAGCACCATGTCCTTCCCAGGCATTCTGGAAAACCTCAGTGTTTAAAAGCAATCATTGACCACCTCTTCTCTCCCACACTAAAGTTTAACAACCCCCCCCTTTTTTTTTTTTTAAAGAAAAAGACACAGACATAAAATTACAAATGTATGCGGTAACTTAAAGTCACATTTTACTCTTTAAGGCATGCAACTTCATCACATGGCCCCAAGGCCCCCTCTGGATTACTGGCACCAGTTCTGTCAGGAGATACCACCAATTTATTTTAAGACACACAGGCTGTGTTTAAATCTACCAATTTGCTTTCAGTTTGAAGCTGTTCTTTTAAAGCAAAATCCCAGCAGTAACAACTCCCTCTTTATTAAATATCTTAGAATTTGAAAATTAGATGATGGACAGTGCTTCATTGAAGTATTTATTAAAGAATTCCCTCATTGATGAATAAAAATAATAGAATAAACCTGGAATGATCTTTAAGCAGATCCACTATTTTACAATTGTAATTCCTTCCTGAATTCTTTCCTGAAGCAGCAACTCTCCTAAGTGCTGTCTACATATAATTTTAGCTCAATACTTTGCTCTATTACTATAAAATATTTTAGGAGGTGTATCTGTAATTAATAAACATGTTCTGAACTTGCAATTTGTTTTAATATCTTGTTTTTCGGGTAGCAAAACACTGATTTTCCCCTGACAGGAGTGCTATGCTCCCCTGGTCTTTCAGAGCATACGGAGTACCTCTGGCACATGGACCTCTGTTACCCAGGCCCACTCACACTGGTGTAAAAGAACTGCTCCCAGACACTTTTGTAGGCATCTGGGCACCAATGAATTTTAATGTACATTGCTGTTGTAGCTCATGGTTGGTGTCTGCCTAGTTCCTCTAGTTTTTCCAACTCCCTGAGATGCTTACCTCATTCCCACTAGGCAGAAGCAGTGTTCTCCAATCACTGCTACAAGAAGCTGGTATAAGCACAAATTTCCATTTATAGATCTCTATTAAAAGGTTTTCTCTCTTGCTCAGGCAAACACTGGGCTCAGTATGATTATAATCCATCTGTGCATATATCTGGTAGAAAAGTTATTTCCTCTTACAGAGAGTTATATTTATTTAGCTGCTCCAGTACAGCTGCTCCAAAGCCACTTGGAGTCTAAAAGCGTGCTTTTCTGATGTTGCATTTCCCAATGAAATGCCTCAGCTGCTGAGCAAGAGCCTGAACGATAGCCTGAAGAAACACTATCTCTCAAAGGGTTTGTGTCCACCCCGCAGCTGAGCTTACCGCTCCGGAGAGTCCTGAAGCACAGGCTGCCCTCACCAACAGGCACCTGGCAGCTCCCCCTGCCCTCACAGGCAGCCTGGCATGCCTTGACCTGTGGCTGCTGGGACACCCAGTTCCCATCCCCATTAATTTAGGCTCTCCCCCAGAGCCAGCCAGGCACTGAACACCCCTGCAAAGGCAGGCGAGGCTGTAGGTGTCTGCAGCACAAGCACGGGGTCCTGCACAGAAAGGCATTCTGAATACAGTAATTTCATTTAGCTCTTGAATAAGGATTTTTCAATTTTTTTTTCAGTATACAGCCTCTTCTGTTATTTATACTACTTGTTTGGCATTTCTACAAGCTATGAATACACACAGCTTCATTTTCAACTTCTGCATTGGGAGAAAAGCTATGTTCCAAAATGATTAGTTATATAACTTTATAACAAAGTTATGAATTTATTAAAATGAGTTAAGAAGTAGCACTGACAGTACTGAGAAGAAAAACCAAACCAAAATTGTTTGAAACTAATGTCCAATACACACTTCAGAAAAAAAAAAAACCCTCAAAAATAAATTAACATTCCTGCCTCAAGGCAAATTTTTCCAGCAATTGTATTTAATAATAGTAAGGGACTGGGACTGTTGCTGAACAGATAAGCTGACATTGTTCCAGACACATGAGTTTTCCAGATTTTCCTTTTTATATTAAAATAACAACAACAACAAACACAAAACCCCCCCACCACTTTTACTTATTAAAAAAAAAACAAAAACCAAAGGAAGGTTGAGAAGAAGACACCCTTAAAGGAAAATAGTCTCCATGAGTCCAGTCAGCTTGCAAAGAGTTAACATGTGCTTGATTTTATTTCTTCATTTATTGTGATTTCTTTAACATTTTGCGTGTATAATACATAAAAGTCAAATCAGTGATTCTTTCCCTTCAAAGTGATTGGTAATTCATCTGTTTTCACAATTCATTGTTTGGAAGAAATCTTGCAATGCTAGTGTGAGACAAGTGAACTGTGTGAACAAGTAAAGGGATATGGAATAATGAAAAGTTACAAACACAACTTCAACTTTTCAGTAAGATAACTGCAAGCATCATCAAGTAAACTGCTTTAAAGTTACTAATTTCCAGCAACAAAGTTGTTTTCAAGTAAACTGATAATACAGTTGAGCATTTCTGATGGTATCAGAATATTGAATATTGAAAGTTAAGAGAAAACCAGCCTTCTTCCATGACAAACTCTGTTTTTATACCATGCAACCTTGCATCAGCTCTCCAAATCAGGGCTATATGCAGCAGCTACAAGGAGCACACTACAAGAAAGCCTTCCTGTTTTAACTTTCTTATGCACAGTGGGTAATAGTTTTGTGTGAAACAGTCACAAGCAGAAAACCTGTAATAGGAATAGCAAAGTTTTCACTTTGCAGTTGTTTCTGTCAGTTTTTGATTCTGTCTGCTGGGTCTCTCTAGTCACCTAGAGCAAAAACAGTATCAGTTTCACAAAAAAACCAGCTGTGCTTTTGAACATAAATACAACTTCTCTCAGCTCCTTCCTTCCTTGAGATCCAATATTACCCGTGTGCAAGACTGCTCTGTCTTTCGTATATTGCAGCCTTTTGTGTCCAGGACCAATTCTGAATCCAACCTATAGCTATTCCAAGGGAAGGGTTTAACATTGTAAAGGGTTACAAACAAGCAACCTATCACCAAATAATTTCCCCCCTTTTTCAAGCAAGAAAACCTCATACTTCTTAAATCTGTTGTAGGATGCATTGTCACTTTGTATTGACATAGTATTAGATTTTCATTAAAATATAGCCACAAGGTGTAGAAATGTTCAGGGGGGAAAGCAAAGGGTTAAAATCTCCATGATATTTGCTGCAAAGAAATAGTAGCATGTAACTTGACAAAATATTCACTAAGTCTCCTGCATTCAAAGTCATTACGCTTTTCCCCTCCAGACAGGGTCAGTATGTCCTGCCAATTCACGAGCTCCCAAAAATAAACCAGTTGAGTAACTAAAGATGTCAATAGATTTTCACATTGCCTCCACACATCCAAACTGTATGGCTTAGATGGTTACTTGTAAACAGCCAGGCATCCTACACTTAACCTGGAGCACATTCTCAAGCAAATTCTGTCACATACAATTATTCTGTTAAAGCTGTCACTGAACAGAGAATATCTCTCCACCTCCAAACTGTTCTTCTCTGATAAATCAAGTCACTCAGAAAGAACCCTTTTTAAAATGCTTTATAGCAAAAATGAGTAGTTCTATTCATCTTCATACCTTAAAAAAAAACCACAGTGAAGCAGCTGAGAGATGTAAAAAATGCCCTGAACCCATGCTCCAAGGGAGAAAGTTGATCCAGCACTTTTCTTCCCTTTGACCTTTTCAATGACACTATCAGAGTGACCCAACTAAGAAACTGAAAAGTATGAAATAACCCTGCATAAGAGACAGACTGAAATCACCTAGGTGCACAGAACCAGGGAGATGATAATTTTGTTCACTGACAATATGTTAATTGAAAGCCAAGTTAAGCAACCTGGCTAGGGAAACTACTCAATCTGCTCTACGCAGAAATTGGAGGACTGATTTCAATGCACTCATTTCTAGAGTGCAAACCAGAAGCTTCTGTTCCACATCTTAGATTTATAGAACAAACATGATGGGATTAAGCAGAGAACCAAAAATCAGTCTTTTAATCACCATGTGCAGGTAAAAGCCAGCCAAAAGGGCCCACAGAGGATGCATATAGGCAAACATATATCTGCAGTTCAATTTAAAAAGTTGCTGTTTCACCAAAGGCTTCAGTGCCTCTGTTTACTGGAGCTATACAGAGGGTGTCAATAACCATTTCTGAGCAGCACTCTCAGCTCCTTCTCGAGGATGTGTGAGAGGGTTCGGGCTCCTCTATAAAGCATGCTGACAAAACACTCACCCACCCATGGAAATGTAAATTCAGACTCACATACCACACCTTCCTCTATCAGAGCCCCCATCAATCAACTCCTCCATGTGGGGCAAAAATCTCCATTTCTACTCACATGATGGCACTGTGTGCCATGGTCAGAGTATGGTTTTGTAGTCTCTTGCTTAAAGACAAGTACCTCACCTTTAAACGAGGATGATAATAAGGCACAAATGATATAAATTACTTGTCAGCAGTGAGCTTGCAAGAAAGGGAGAAGACTGGAAACAGTTTATTTTTGTATATCCTATGGCAATAGAAAACAAACCCTCCATGAATTGCATTTTGTTGTCTTCTCTTTCAAGTCTGCCTGTCTTTAGTCGTCTAACAGTTTGTAGATACTAGTGTAGACTCATGTATTAGATACAAGAAGTTCCACAACTGGAAGACCTAATGCTTTTCTGCATGGGGACAAAGAGCATGACTTGTTCTAACTAAGCTCAAAGGTACCTGTTCCTTGTTGCTGACCATTTTAGTTTCAGTATAAGCAGCTTGTTGTGTCTAAGTATGAATCAAAGGTTAAATGAAATCATAAATCGTCACTTCCCTTTAAGGGTGGGTGGGATGCTACAGAAGGCATAATAAAAGCACTTCAGGCTACTAAGAGATTAAAAGCAGATTTTACTTAAAAAGGCTACACAAAGCCATTGCCTTCTTGGGAAGAGTATGGATATGATTTCTTAAATATTTTAACCCAATTAATATGTTAGAAAGCTCCCTCTAACTTCAATTTCTAGGCTATATTCCTGAAACAGATCTCCATAAGAACTGCTGGTACAGGCCCAATCACAGCATGGCAACCTCCACTAGCAAAAGAGACCCTTAGATTTGCTTTAGACAAAAGGTGCACCTACAGATCACTTAGCCTTCCAAAGGTCTAAGTATATCCTGCACTTTTGCTACATATTATTCAAACTAAAATGGTAAAAACCTGCAGTAAAACCGTATTGCCTCAGAATATGGAAGTAAAACTGTAGACTTATCTATGCAGCCTGAGACCAGGTGCAGTCTTTTTTATTAATGCCCATGACATGAGGATGTCCTGGTTCCAGCCAGGAGAGGGTTAATTTTTGCTGTAGCCGTGACATGCATGGCCAGGACCTGGAGGTTACTCTACACCATCTCAGGTCATTGCCGGAGATAGAGGAAAGGCACTGTCTTCCAGTGCAAAGGGGTTCCTTCCGGTGAGAAAATGTGGCAGAGAGAGCCATCGGCTATTTTGTTGCTGTTACAGGTCCTTTTCTTATCTCATTTCACTAAATTGTTCTTATCTCAACCCATGATCTTTGCCTTCTGTGCCTTCAATTCCCCTCTTCAGCCCAAAGTGGGAGACAGGGGAAAAAGAAAGAGCAGTGTGGTTTGGAGAGTGGGGCACTGAATTGGGGAGTACCATTCCTAATCCTTGACAGAAGAGTAGAAACAAATCATCCTATGCAGGTTTGAATTATTCTCAAAAATCCCTCTTCAGCAGATTTCTTCTCAAACTTTTGACAAGAGAATATAGTAAACTGGATTCTTTTGTTTCATAAGAAATTATTCTGTATTTGACACCTCATAGTTGCTGCAAACATAAGTGCCATCTCTGGTCTTTAGCTGAGTAACATGTGAACCAGTTCAAATACTGAATTTTCTTGTTTGCTTTTTGTCATGTGGTCTTGGAGTGTACTATTAGGGTAGTATACAGGCCGAAATGAGCATTTACCATTTGAGATCAAAATCCAAATATAGTTTTAATACCAATATATCTCATGAAGGAAGCATTAAGAGTTTCTGAATCTATCTTCCTACTTTAGCACTTTTTTATTTTGTGTGAACATGAGAATGTTTGTTTGTGGATGGTCTTTTAAAAACAAGAAGTTTTGCCCCTTCTTCTAAATATCATTCTTCCATAAATATCAACAGTAACTTGACAGTACTGTAACAAAAGAATATTGCTGATCAGGATTGGAACAGGTTATTGAATTATCACCACTGGGGAAAAAGAAACACTTCTCTGTAGAAAAAAGTAAAAGCCATTTCAACATCACTTTAGTCAGCACAGAAGAAGCAGCATCTTGCCAACATGGATGTTTTAACATCAACTCCAAGTATCAAATACACTGTCCCTTTAACTTAATATCCATGTATACATGGTCAAGCAATTGCTAGTGTTGAAAATTATTTGGGCCGCTGCCCTTAGTCTCATACTTGCCTAATGATACCTCTGTCAGAGGTGCCTAGCGGAGATATCCATAAAGTGGTTAAAAAGCAGCAGTGCGAGCAGGAGGCCAGTGAAGGGTCTCAAGCCTTGCTCTACCGTCTCTCTGTTAGAAATGCCTTTGCTTTATGACCAGTCTATCCAAGCTTCATCTGTCTCCCATGCTTAAGAATTCAGCAAATACGTTTGTCGCTCTTAGACTAACAAAGAACTGCATCATGGCATACATGTGTGCACAGGCAGTCTAGTACATTTTAAAATGACAGAGAGATTACCTGAATAGGGAAACTGAATTTTCCAGTGTGCAATTTATATCAATAGATGTTGTTATTATTATTATTATTACTAAAGAGTTCTTCTAGTTGCAGAGAAAAACCTTACAAATCAAGGCTTCAAATCTGCATTTTATTTCTGCTGCTAGCAAAGCTCTCTGTATTTTAATTTCCTCTTTAAAGATAAAGTAACTAGGTTTATTTATATTGCCAAAAAAAAAAAAAAAAAAAAAACCAAACCCAGCTAGTTTGTTCATCTTTTAAATAGAAAAATATCACCATTGATTTCAACAAAGCTTCTTGCAAGGCAGCCCCTTATGTACTGTTAACAAGTGCAAAACCCAAGTATAGTATCAGCTATACCACACTTCCAAGGTTTTCAATTCATCAATTCTTCAAATATTTATTCTTTACATCTCAAATTCAAAATTAAAATAAATTGTTTATAAGGAGTCTTACAATCTTTTTTTACCTTCTTAGTCAATAAATGGTCATTTTATTACAGAACAAATTTTTCTACAGAAGCATTAACAGAACATTTTCTGCAGAAAGAAAGCTGCAATAGCAAAATAAGTCAGCTAGTACCATACCTGAAATATTTCACTTTTGCCAAAGAAGGACTAAAACAAGGAGACCCATATTTCAAAAGGAAAGTAGTTCCCATACTTCAAAAGGAAAGAAATGCCTTAAATATCCTTTTGACTCTTAAATGTATTTAGAAAACCACAATAACAAAACACCACTTCAATGATGACATTAAACTGGAAAAAAGTGAGGCCAATAAAGAAATACAGCATTTTGCACAATTCTTTACTTACAATCACACCCTTTTTGTGCAAAGACCTTCCAATTATTCAAGGAGGACAGCTTAAGCCACTAATAATCAGAATGCCTAATGGTACAGTAATACTTCACTATCCCTAGCTTTTGTTTATAGTATATTCCTTTTCTTCTCTAGAGGCATCTCAACATCCCTTAAAACATGTTTATTTAAACAAATGCTGTTTGGAAAGACTACATTATTTACCAATACAGATTATATTTTCTAAAAATTTGAAAATATAATAGCTTTCCAATAAAAAATCCAAATAAATTTGTAATCTTAATTAAATACTATAAATATAATTGACCCCAATGTATAGCATGTCTCATGCAGAATAACACCTAGAGTTTGTCAAAAAAGATTGAAAGAGAATAATTCAACTCAGAATTTTCAAAGTCATGAAATCAAACTAAACCATAGGGGCAGTCAGATTTCCCTGCCAGTTACACACATATGTGAGTATTTGTGATCCTAAACTGGCATCATCGGAATCTCCTAAAGCAATCAGAATACCTTACAGCTGTGGCTCTCTCTTCTCTCACCAGGAATTTGGCAGTGCTGGGATTCGGTTCTCAAACAGTATAAAATCAAATTTAAATCGGAAAATACTTTGCTAAATTCTTTTCTACTCAAGTGTAGTCATTTGCCACAAACACAGCAAACTCTCCTTTCAGGAAGTACATGCAAGAATACATTGCATAGGGAGAAATAAAAGTCTGAAATTAAAACAGTTTAATGGAGAATGATCCAGTTGAAATCCCAAGAATACTGTTAACATATTGCACTTCATTTTACTTTACTTTTCAATGTGCCTGAAGGTGACTGTTCAGGATGAAGAATCTGAACAGTTAAGGATATTATAAAACTGCAAGAGTAGTTGACTTGCATTACTCTAAAATAGTAAACAATAATGCAATTAATGACAAACTACCAGGTGACATATGCAGGAGCTGAAAAGGAGATGCTCAAGGAATCCCAGGTGTACACAAGCATAGCAGACAAGGCCGCACCTAAGCATATGTGATTATGTCAAGTTTGAAATCACGCAACATCCTCACGCAACCTGGGACCCAAACACAAATGCACTTTTACCTATGAACTACACCATAACAAGGCTACTTGGAGATTATTCAGACTTCTGGGACTAGTTTCAACTTTGGACCTCATCGTGATGCACAGGGCAGACAAGGTGACAAGTATTCCAGCAGGCTGACTGCCCCACAACATGCAGCTCCAGAGCACAATAGGTTCTGGATTATCCATGCTGAAGGGAAGTAGCTGCTCTGATAGCTGGAAATCCTCCATACAACACTGTACCACAGACAGGCTGCAAAACCAAATCAATATTTCAAAATGTCCTATCAGTTACAAGCCCTTGAAAAAAGAAAAAAAAACCACCAAGAGCAAAATTTGCAGCTATAATGTATGCATGTTTTAGTTACCATAGCTCTAGAAATAACAAAAGCAACATTATCAAAGACAATAAATTAAGATAAACCCCAAAATACAGCATTATATTCAAAGCTGAAATAATAGTACAAACAGTCATACAAAAAAAACTTCAACATGGTTTTAAAAAGCAAAACAAAACAAAAACAAAAAAAAACCCAAACAACCAAACAACAACCAAACAATGGAAAAAACTACAAAAAAATAACCCCCCAAAAACCACCAAAATACACCCAAAACTTCACGAACAGTACTCTAGCATAACAAGGAAAAGAAACATTTGTTCTCACGGGAACTGAGTTATAAAATGAGATATTTAGGGGTATATAACAGAATAGTGTGTGTCCATTTATACATGCACATTTAATTTGTCTTCCTAAAATAAATGACAAGAGGATATACCAATATATATCACTGCACTGTAATCTCTCCTATGATGGGGAAAGCCAAGCAACTGAGAACCAATGTGAAAAGATAATATGTAGCAAAGGAAAAACAAAACATGAATACTTGATTCCTCTTCCTGTCTCTTTACATCCCAACTCTGAACATGTAACATACCAGTAACATCTGTAGTAAAAAAGATACCAGAACTGTTTCTCAGTTTACTACTTCGGGCACTAATAGCACTTAACTTGTCTCCATCCTTCCCAATGCTAAAGTCAAACTACATAGAACTTAAACATTAATTTTCACTAATTAAGAGTAGAAAAGTAGGCATTATTCCAGTAGGCTTTACTGTAAGCCTTTCAAAATGTCTTTAAGAACTAACAAAAAATTAACATGCACTGAATATTTTGCCACCACCTCCCAATCTAGCTTTTCCCAGTTTTCAACTTCTTGATTATCACCAGCTGCCAATTCAACAAGGGATATTCATGTAATTTACTTGCACATAAAAAGAACACTAATTTTGGGATATGTACATTTCAAAGAATATCTGTATATCATCCATATTACATAGAGAGTATTGAATTATATTAATTTAAGCCTGGTTATCTGGTGGCTGTCAGTTGCACCAAATATGATAAAAAGCATCAAGAGAGCCAGAAGAGCAAAGAATTAATTACCAATATTATCTCTGCATCCCTATTCGAATGGTTATTCCTAAATACCTGGACATTGATTGCATTCAAAATGCATGTTTTCACAATTTTTCCTGGTGTGCAGAGTATAGCTTTCCCTCATAACTTTTTCAGTCACTGGAGTTGATCAGCAGAGCACTGAGAAGGGCTACAGTTGGAGACCATTCAGAAACAGAAGTTATGAAAAGTGTTGTGAAGTGTTTATTGAGCAGCCTCTGGCTGCAGACGCATGTCATTTGTGCACTGTGAGCAGCTGGAGCTGCCAAGGAGCTTCCACGTGGAACGCAAGTGGCTGGTACGCAGCTACAAAAACTTAAATTATTACTTGACCAGCCAACTCTTCCAGGGACCTCCATAAAGCATGACAAGGATTTCTTAGTTTGAATGCTCAAATCACACTAAGGGGAACATGCCATTCAAAGTACAAGCAACTGCTGTCTGACATAAAGCTCTCTGCCACACTTCCAATTACTAAGAAAAGTCCTCAGGATATTTCCTTGAATTAGCAGTTCATCCCTCCTATTTACAAATTGCTCAGTGACAAGTCTTCCCTTTGGATGTGACTCATGAGCCTTGGCTTGCCCATGCCAGAATTGCAGCTTTTTGGGCATGTGTTGCAAAACCTCACAACCAGAGCTCCTGTCTCCTTCACCTCCCCATTTCACACTATGAACACTCCTAGAGAAGTGGTTTATTTCTCACTTTATGTCTCTCAGAATAACTAATTGCACTGGAGACAACACTCATATTTACTACATTTCATTTTAGCATAAACTGTAATTTACTGCAATCAGTATTAAGATTTTACACAATGTTTCAGGGAAAAAAAAGATAGAAAAAAAAAGAAAAGAAAAAAAACCAGCATTTTGGTATTTTGGGGATTTTCTTTTGGGGGGGGGAGGGGCAGAGTGGGGGAGATGCTTAGAAAAAGTGAAACACCACCAAAATCAGCTCTTACAAACATTCTCATTCCACAACTTGACTGGTAGGTTAAAAAAAGTGTTTGCTAAATGTTTACCTAAGCTTAAAGAAAACTAGGTAAGTTTCTTGAGTAGAAATCCTTCAAGAACTGCTAAGCATATAGAAAACATATCCACCTTTGCAAACAGGGGGCCATGGGCTAAACAGACTTCCATTCTGATTCATGGCAGTCCTTCTTGTCTCCTTACATGCCTGGGCACACCTCCCCACACACACACTGCTGCTGCCACGATCACCAAGGTGGCCATTTCTAAAGAAAGGCTCCATGTCCTCAGTCAGGGACAACTTGAAGAATTGATTAGCAGCTTGACAGAAGAGTCATGAAAGGTATGCCAGGCTTGAAAGTATCTCCTGTGGTTCTGCAGCCACCACTGACAGGTGACCTTAAGAGTGAAAATGCAAAAACATTTGGAACATTTATGCAGGCTTTTGAAAAGCTTGCATTGTGCTACAGCCCTCATCATTTCATATCACCATTACTCGCAGGCACCTGGACGGGTTAAAGGCTAGCACAGCTACACCTTTGTTTTGCTAACATGCACACAAATGTATATATATCTATGACTAATTCCACTGAGAACCACAGGACTACTCAAGGACACACAAGTTACCTACTCCTTTGTATACAAGTCCAAAGAATCCTGGCCTAAAACTTTCTCTCCTACCACACAGGTTGTGAAAAGCAAAAGACTCAGCATAAGGAATGACTATATTGTATCACTACCACAAATGATTCAAGAAATCTTTAAGAACTACTCCAGAGGTAATTTTGACATTGAATCACCCATAACATAGATTGACCAGTCAGTCAAGACATTAAGTACAATTTCAAGAAAAATCTAGTAGAACACCACAGTAATGCACAGATTAACATATATTTGTTTCATATTTTTTATTAAAACAAAATGCTCCAATGAACTTAGACAAGGACCACTAAGATAGTTTGTCAAGTGACAAAAAAAAAATCCCAAACACAACTGAAAAACACTATCAGCACATCCCTACATTCTTTGTTAAAAAAGCCACAAACATTTCACATGAAGCATTTTGTTGACAACCTGAGGAAACTACCAATAAGTCGATCTGTGTGTTCAGCTAAAATATGTTTTAGTTGAACACCAAGATATTTTAAAGCAGATTTCCATTTTTTAGTACTTCTCATCACAGCACTCAAAATACTTTACAAGTCTTTGTGGCATTTATTGAGACATCAGCTATGATAGCTGAAAATACGACTTCTAGAAAATTGTTTCTAATGTTAGAAAGGCAAATTTCTGAGCACCAGATCTGAAATCTTTCAGATCTGATACATCATAAATTCCAAGTACTCTCAAAACTAAGCTGATAAAAGTAACAGGTAACCAGCACCTCTGAAAATCAAATCTTAGGGACCTTAAGTTGTACAAGAACTGTAGCATAATTATGATGTTCTTCAAAGTCTTAGTTAAAAGCCTCGTTAATACAGTGTCAATGGCACACCTTCTCAATGCCTCATACTATCCCCTCAGTCAGCACTGCCTGCAAGATCACTGAACAAGATGCAACTCTTGAGTTAAAGTTGAAACAGCATGCTCTGAGTGTATCTCTGCTCTGCTAGTTCTTTCAAGCTCTAAGTTTTTGTGGCCTGACATAGAAACTCTCCCCAATGCTCTTCTCTCCATTTTCAAGCAAGCTAGCTGAACCGCAGTTGCTTATTGTAACACAGGTCTTTTTCCCACACAAACACGCAAAAAATTAGACCAGAGAAAGAATTACGTTAAACGTGCAGGACTCTAACAAACCTGCTTGGATTTCACCTGCTATATAACCACTTTAGAAACATGAACCTGCAGATTCAATGAGCGTTCCATTTCAGTCTGTTGTGATTTCAGAGACTACTAGTGGCGTTTCTGCTGAGTATTTCAGATCTGTGATTTCTATGATCAGCTTCACTCCACTTCTCCCACCATCCTCTTCTAATTCTACGATGAAGTCAGTCTAAGAGGAACATGCCAGTTCAATGCAGAATATATTCTCTTTTTAGCATTTGCAATGCAAAACTAGGTTTTGTTCGGTACAGAAATGTTGCACAATAGCCTGTGTATACGTATTCGTTCCAACAATGCTGTCCCTATGCAATCACTCTGTAATTACACAGTCATAAAGCTGCTGCTGTTGCTGCTTGGAACTGCAGTCTCGCCCTCTAAACAACCTAATAGTCTCCGCATTAGGATATTTCTTTTTCTCCCTTAACTGCTTGCTCCGGTATAGATGGCCTTTATACTAAGATCAAAACATGTAGTCGAAATGAAATCAAATTACTATTTAAAAAAAAAAAAAAAAAAAAGATGTTTTTAAAAGGGTGCAAAGTAAATCTCTGTTGAGCAAATAGAATATTTCGCTAATTGTGCAAGCTGCAACCACACAGGACTTTACAAACCAAAAATAAATCCTGCTTACGCCTGTTAAAAAAAACCTCGTAAGTATTATATAAGACTCTCACATACGCGCGTAGGTGTATTGTCAGCTTTTACTGCTAAACTGCAAAGAATCGGTCCTTTGCAGTTGCTGCCAGAAGAGAACTGTACACTTGAGAGCACGGGATTTTTCAAAAATTACCTAACAAATTCCTCCCCACTCCCCTACAGTGCGTAAACCCCAGCAGAGCGATCCGTCCTTCGCCACGCTGTGCGCTCAGAGGCGCCCGGGACTCGGTGGCTCCCCCGCGGCGCCCGGGGCCGCCGCACACGCCGGGCTGCCCCGGCTCTGCCACGCTGCGAGCAAAGAGAACCTTCATTCGCCCCAAACTAACCCCCCAAAATTCCACCCGCAGGCAGCTTACCCGGACACAGACACATCCTGAAAGCGCTGCCGCAGCCAGACAGCCCCGAAGAAACCTCTCCGGAGCGCTCGTAACAACTGAGCATACAGCAGGAGGCGATGGCTCAGCAGCCGAGCCTGGCCCCCCGCAGCAGGCGAGCCGAGAGTGCCGCTGCCCCGGCCCCGTAGGGCTGTGCGGCCCGGGCGCGGAGCCAGCCGCCCCCGGCACCTCCACAGGTACTTCTGCTCCTCATCCTGCACCCAGCACCCACAAAGCAAGCACGCACCACCACCTCCAAAAGAGAAGCCCCAGAAGAGACACCCCCTCTCCAAAATGGCAGGAAAACGGAAGCAAATCGTGGGAAATATAAAAAAAAAAACCAAACGCACGGAAAACAGGAGAAGGAAGAGAGAGTACGTGCTGGCTCACCTGCGCAGCCAGGCACGGCGGGTGCCGTGGGGGGACGTGGAGCGGCTGTTTGCAGAGAGGGGCGGGGGGGAAGGAGGAGGAGGAAAAAAAAAAAAAACAAACTTTGTTTCTTTCTCTCCGGGACTCAAGGAAAGCGTCACTTCCTAGTGCGGTAAGCGGGGAGGCTCCCGGGTCCGGGCTCCTCAACTCCTCCTCCTGCCTTTCTCCTCCTCCTCCCTCCGCAGCGCAGCTCCCCGCCGGCCCTCAGCGCCTCATCCCGGCACCGGTCTGGGCCCCCTGCCCTTGTCCACAGATCTCGGCTTGACCTTCTCTGCTTGGCTGCGGCTGCTGCTGGCAAGGAAGAAGAGGAAATCCCCAACGAGTGAGGGGCGGGCAGACAGTTTGCAGCATTGATTTGAAAACCAAGCCCTGCAAATTGTTGCCATGTCCAATACCCGGCGGAACGCACCGCTTTGATGCACCGAGTTCAGCGCCAGCCTCTTCAGCGTGATCAGGCTTCATGTCCTTTCTCTCTAGAGAAAAACAAACAAACTAAGAGCTTTTTGTTTTTAAGGAACCTCTTGTACCAAAGGAAAACATGTTTTTCTGTTTTCCCCTTTCGGTCTCTTTTCTCACAGCTTTTTCAGAAGAAAAAGTGAATAAACGGGGCAGGGAGAAAGGATTTTTGTCTAATGTAAATCCTCAGGTCGTCTCTATACTCTTGGCTGTTTTACTGAACACTTGAAATTTACTTTCACAAGAACACATGCTTCTGAGGTTTCTAAAAATGTTCAGCTCCTCTTCTGGAATATGGCTTCCTCTGCTGCCTTGGTCCGAGACTGAAAAACACTGTACTGACAAATGCAGGCACGTTACTCTACCCTGCTAAGACAGGAAATAAAGAAGCTGCTTTGTCACTGCTCCTTCTGCAGACTGTTCTGCTACTCGAGTTTGTTAACAATCAGTGAAACTTTTAGATTATAAAATAACCTTTAGACAGCATTCACAGATTAGACTCATATTCATGTCAAGGAACATGAAAATGCCAAACGTTTTTCTCCAACGTGCAAATTGCCACGTCTTTACCTTCATCCAGGCTTAGATCATTCAGTGAACACAGTAGCATTGCTGGGTTTTGGGGTTTTTCTTCAGACCAGCAGGGCAGTTTCCCTTCCAGCATGTATTGCTTTATAGAGTGAAATATAGAAGTAATTTTTGAACTGCTCACTGTAGCTTATGTTTCTTTCACAATAGTTCCTGCAGAACTTTTCTCCAGGGAAGCTCAAGATGTGTAGAAACAGAAGCCCTGAGAAATGACTTGCCCATGACTACAGATGCATAACCAGGTTACTCTGATGAGTCCCAGGTCAGCAGTCTAATTACCACACCCAATCTTTTCCTGTCATGGTGCAGCTGATACCAGTGAGACACATGGTGGTGAAGAGCAAAATAGTAGCCACATGTACTACTGGCAAAGGCTTTTTTCTTTCACAACCAGAGGTATCACGGTTGTGAAAGACTGCCTCAATAATGCAACACTGCCTCAATAGGACCTTCAAGGAAAATCCTGCTATATTTACATTTGTTCTTCCAAACACCAAATAGACAGGAATAATAGGTCAATAGCTATTTAAATTAATACAGAAAGAATATTCCCAGATGTTGACAAATTACCTAATATGTAAAGCAAACATAAATAATTGAACATATAATAACTAGCTGTTGTCAAAGGCATACAACTCATTAGTTTGATTTGCCCTAATAAAGATTGAAAAGAAAGATTCAACAAACTGGAGTTATTCCCTCTCTGTCAGGCAATCGGTGCCTCCCATGAAGCACATCAGACATTGATAAGATTGAAATGGCTTATGTCAACATTCATTGGGGAAAAAAAAACAACCAAAGATAGACACAAACCCCACCAGTCTTCAATGACTGTAAATCATGTTCTAAGAGAAAAGTGTATATCTTTGTTTTAGACAGAACAAATATATGTTTTACTTCACCTGTTTGGAGGCTGGAAGCAGAATGATGAGCAGCATCTTGTGTTTCACAACACTTAATCACGTAAAAGCAGCAGACAATGGCAGAAACGTCATCATCTGGCTACGGAAGCTACATTGCGCAGACCAGGGAGTGTGCTTTCTGCCCTGCTCTAGGAGACATTTTAACTTGTTGGGTTTGATAGTTGCCTCCTAAATAATGTATCAGGTAGATAGGAATCCTGCTGAGCCAAAGACAACATAGTAACCACAAGGACAAAGATGCAAAATCTATAGGGAAGGATGATCGTATTTCCTAAACATACCAAATGGAATAAGAACAAAAACAAGCAAGCAGGTAGGTACACCAACTAGTTTACAGATCTAAAATAGAAGAAACACACTTCAAAGACACTATGGTGTTTACAGAGCTGTATGTTAGTGTTTACCTTACTGAGCAATAAAAGTTTTTTGTAAAAATGAGCAATAGAAGTATTTTGTAAGGATTTTGCAGTTACACACTCTTCAATTGTTTTTCTGTTCCTCACGTTACATAGTCCTTATATCTTCTCCAGAACCAGCCATCATCATTTTCTTCCTTTCAGTAACAGCTTTTGCTATGCTTTTAAAAAGATTTTCTTTATCCTTTTCTCAGCATATGCTAAGACTACATGATGGCTGTACTTCTATCAGCTTTACAGTAACAAAACTTAATACACATGCATTCCCTGTTATGTCATTATTTTGTTACACTGACGGAGATTGGAAGATTTCCTGGCTAACAGCATATAAAATCTTAGTTTCCTTTAGCTTGTACAGACACATCTTGTAGTGTAACAACATCGACTCATATCATTAAAACACTGGATTGCACTGAGTCAGAATTTGGATTAAGGACTACGTTTTGCATACTTAAGTTTGCAAAACCAAGCCACAGGCTCAGTAGGTGGCACTCTTTTCACCAGGTCAGAATAGAGCCAAGGCCCCATCCTCTTTCTAGTTCTCAGGAGTTGAACTTGTGCTCCAGCATGACGGGAGACAATATAGAGCTATTAGTTCTCCCTGAAATTAAGTATAAAATGAAGGTCTTAATCACTACAGCTAATAAAAAAGCATTTACAGCCTTTGTAATAGGAGTTTCAGATTCCAACAAGCCTAAAACTTCCACCTCATAATCACACTGAAATTTCGTCTAAAATTTCAGTTGGATGTGCTATTTATTTTAAAATATTAATGTCAGCATAAGCCAGTAATGAATAGCTGCAGTGTTTACCCCATAAATATATTCAATGCTCAAGGGCAGGGCTGCCTCTAGACAAGCCAGAAAATGCACGGACAGGAACTACATGAAGTTCAACACAGACTAATGCAAAGCCCTGCACTTTGGCCAGACTGACCTTTTGCTATTGCATAGGCTGGGACCAACAGACCACTCAGGGCCACTGAAAAAGATCTGGGGGTCCTGGTGGACAGTGGGAGAAACACCAGATAGCAGTGAAGGCTCACACCATCCTGGCCTGTATAAAGAAAATCAGAGCTAGGTCAAGGGAAATGACTATTCCTCTTTACTCATCTTTTGGTAACCTGTATCTGGAATACTGTGTCCAGTTTTGGGTACCCCAATACAAAAAAGATGGTAATAAATTGGAACCAGTAGAAAGGGCGGTCAGGGCTAGAACAAATGTCCTCTGCAAGGAGAGGCTAATGGAAACAGCGGCCATTTCAACCAGCTAGTGAGGATAGTGAAGCAATGAGCAACACTGTCTGATTTCAGTGTTGACCCTGCTTTGAGCAGGAGGTTGAATTGGTGACCTCTCAAAATCTCCTCCAACCTGCGTGATACTGTGATTTAAGAAGCAAATCCCCTTAACACACATAAGAGGAGACTTAATCAAATGACAGTAAAATAGTTGGGAAAATTCTTATGGGAAATACAACTGATTGTATCTGTTTCAGGTTTGTTGGGTTTTAGTTTTGAGGCTGTGAATTTAGAAGACCATCAGCCTAATTACAAAGAAAGCTGTTCCCTCAGTCACCATTTCCCAGCACTATTACGGGAGAAAATGTTTATAAAAATGTATTTTATACAAGACCAATTACTGTCTCCTACAGAGAAATTTTAATTTCTCCAATACCAATGTCTGTCTCTCATCTTTGTCAGAATTAATCACTCAAGTTGCTACATTTGAAATAGTATTCTAGGGCACAACTTCTCTTGGGAAACTTGATGCAGACAGATAGCATGTTTGGAAAGAAGGGGGTTGGCTTTTTTACAAGAGCTTTCAAAAAGAAAAAAAAACCCTTGTACCTATATTTTACTCTTCGTATCTGAGTTTAAAATTAAAACACTTCACTCAAGCAAGATTTGAGCAAGATTCAGCTTCTTTGATCAACATGGGGAGAAACTACATGTGTTTATTTATAGAGCATGCATGTGTAAATACATATGTATATACACACACAGTGTGTCATGACCTTGCTCCCTGAGAACCAGGATGAAACCTTGTTACATGAGGGAAAGGGAGGGACACTGTGGTTTGGAAAAGAAACCACATGTAAAACAAAGTTATTCACATTGCTTAAACACTACTGAAAGAAACTCAGACACCATGGTGGGAAAGCCAGTGCAAGAATCTATGAAGTACCAAATTACATGGCATGCTGAAAACCAGGACTGTTGAACCTTTCTTCCTAATTTTGCTAGCTTGTGTAGATTTAAAAAGACTTTGCAGTCCTTTCTGCATTTACTACCACTTTTCCCAGAATGACACATTATTTGTTTGTTTGTTTTACAAAAAACAGTCCGTGGTAACACTGTTCACTAAAATAGAGAAAAATACAATATTTGAAGAAGATAAGTGGTGAGCTGAAGGCTACATGGAGGTTCAAGAGCTAAGCTTTGGTTAGCTCCAAATGCTCAGTCCACACGTAAATTCTTCTGTCACACTATACTTTTCCTGTATTTTAGGAGCTCAGTATGCAGATTGTACTAAACTCCAACATGCTCCCTCACCAAAGTGTCACTGATCTACACATTCAATAATAGGACACCAAATGTTTCTTGCTGTTCAATTGACTGAACAGTGACACAAGTCCTTCTGAATAATAGGTTCAAAATACCTTAAGCAGGAAAAGCACCAAGGGGTTGCTCCCCAAGGGCCAGGAGCCAAAAAGATTCCTAAGGTTGGCAGGGCAGGGCCTTTACCAGCTGGGGCTGGTCACAGTATACCCAGTGAGAAAGCAGGGCAGGCCAGGGGGCAGCCCAAAACCCAGGACATCAGGCACCCCCATGGGATGAGGTTGGGCTGAAGTTAAGGAGGCAAGAAAAGTTCACAGGGGTCAGGACTAAGTCTTGGGCACAGGCATGACTGCAGTGCAGCTGAAATGTAGCTCAGGCATGGCCATATGCAAGAGCCTCAGCTTAAAGCAGACCTCAAGGCCCCCCCATGAGGCTTGTTTTGGCAGGTAACTTCCACTAAAGCTTCTTCTGTCTCTCCTTTTCCAAGATAACCAGCTGTGCTTTCTTTAAGTTGGCTTTAAGCCCAGGCAGAGAAATCTCCTAGAAGCACTCAGGGTCCTAACAAAAACAAATGAACAAGAAAAGACATACTACAGCATGTACTGCAAAGTAATATCACAGCTTGGTTGAATTTAGTGTAATAACACAAATAAAGCCTGGAATTTGAAACAATAAGCTGGAATATTTTTCTGTCTTTGTATAACATTAATGTTATTTACCAGGAATTATATTACAGACAACAATCTAGGCTGTTCCTTTAATAGTCTGAGTAGACCAATTTCTTACTGAAGATTGCAGAATTTAATGAATTTGATCAATAGGCTATTTAGTAATACAAAAAATAAGATTTTTCCCATTGATATCAAGAAATTAGTCATGACTAATGGTGCACTGTATAAAAATATTCGCAGGATTCTGGAATGCTTGTGTTATGTATTATGTGTATGTGCAAGATGTATATATCTACGTATGAGTGTGCATATATAGAAGAGCATCCTTAAAGTCATCTCTTATGGAGAACATCAACTAGGAAATACTTCTGAGCTGCAGTAGCTGACATATTACAAGTAGCAATCTCAAAGTCCATTTGAAATCATTTGACACTTACAGTCTTCAAGGAGCTTTCAGTCCAAACAGGTTCCAGTGATGATGACTCAGTACTACTGCAAATAAATTGAAACATATGCTGCATAAATCTAGGGACAGCAGGGGAATCAAAAAGAGAGCATTTGCTAACATCAGGTTGCATCTGTAGCCCATGGTACTCTCTCATGAGGCTTCATCCCTATTACATCACATAAATAAATTGCGGAACAGCAGGGGAACATAAATCACAGTGGGAGCCACCAACATGTAAAAATAACATGTGACAGGCATGTACCAAATACAGAGGACAATCTGCAACCACATAATTACGCATCTTGATGACCTTATCTGTCCCTCTACTCCTTAATCCTTCTTTACTGTCACTCCATGCTTGCCTGCGCTGGAAGTTTGCATTTGTGCAAGCCAGGCTGCAGAACTTTTTCTGTCATCATCATTACACTGTAGTGTTTATGGTGAATTGCTCTGCAGTTTTTATTCTTCTCAGATTCAGGAGGAAGTTGCATCATACTGATTTCCATGCCTGGACTCCAGTAGTAGTTTGGTAGTCCTCCAAGATTCCTTCCAATACCAAGTTGTGACCTATCCCAAACAGTTGGTCTGTTTATCTCTGTGATCTCTGAATATTCCTTATTTCTCTTATAAAGTATATAGCATGTTCCACTATAAGGAAAATTAATTCAGTTACTCTCTTTATGTTTATCATATTTATGTTTATGTTATCAACATTTATGTTTATGAGTACAAACCTCATTATGGAGCTTTTTCTTTTCTCCTCCCCTTCTCCTTTTTTAATAGAAACTTTACAATTTTTTTTGTTGTCAATGGGAACCTTAAAAGGCTTGTACTCATAGTACAATTGACAACAATTTTTTCAATTTCTACAAACAGCATAAAATGCAATTCCATAGCAACAGCCCTACCTAGAATGTGGTATTCCAAAGGAGGAATGTTTCCCAAATATGGATGCAGTTATATTAGTATATGGTCCACTGAGCATTTGAACATTTGAGCATTTGAGCATTATCAATATTTTTCTGTTAGTCAACAGGAACACATACCTTCATGGCTGCCACAAGACTGCTAACCTGAAGAAAATGTAGCAATTCCAACAGGAAGCAATGAAGTTCTTTATAAACACATCTCGGGCATTTTGCAAGTACTCTCAAGATCCTGTCTCCTATAAACTAAGGAGGATCTTGCCTCCCTTACAAATGCATGCTCCTCCCTCATTCCCCCCACCCCTGCTCCTGCAGAGATTTCTCCAGCTCCTTGAAGCCACAGTGGACTGAGAAGGATCCAGAAGAGGCTAATGTAACCAAGACCTACAGGAGAAAAATGGGAATACACATGATCCATGAAGGCAACAATGGTAAAAATATTCAAATACCAAGCAAGACCACTTGCTCGAATATTCTGTCTGTGCTGGATTTACCATAGCGTCTGTTTATAGGTACTTGTAGGTTAGTTTCTTTACTCTTTCCTCATATGTATGAGAGGCATCCTCCAATATCACTACAGCCTCAAGCAATAAAAAAAGCAATCACTATCTTGTTCTCATCCCCACAATCTCCTCCCCACAAGAAGTGCTCTGAATATGTTGTCTTTGTGGTGCTACTAAAAAGAAACAGCAGAAACCCACCATGCTCATGGCAGGGAGTAGCAAATCCACTGTCCACTAACAATCACCACAGAATCATTACATCGGGTTTCACATATCAACATGCATCACAGAAAAGATGGAGAAAAAACATCACTTCCAGTGTTTCTCAAGAATGGGAAGTGGTTCAGGAAATTTGCATCCAAAAACTGCAGGGGAAAAAACTGCCCAATGAAGAAGAAAGCCAAAATAATCCGTCTCAAAAAACCACAAAAACACCAACCACAAAAACAACCCTCAAACTTCCTCTTATCTTGTAACTATGAAAAATAAGAAAAGTTATCAAGTTATAGGATCACCATTCTTAACATCTGTGCTACTAAGGAAACATGTTACTGCTGTTCAATTCAGGTGACTACAACAGTTGGATGTTTGAGGTTTTTTCCTTTTGTGAAAGATTAGTGGAGGCTCTTGAAATATGTAGATTGGCTGAGGAGCAGAAGACATCAGAAGTTAAACGCAACACAGACGACAAGAAAGAGAACTTCATAACAACAAACACTGTCCCAATTCATTATGAAAGATGATTTTCTAATTGCAGGGTGGAGCTTTGCTGTGCAGGAGCTACACACAGAAATCAACATGGACATAATAAATGAGATAATGGAGTTAAATAGGAACATATTTTTTTGTAAGTATTATTATTAAAAATTAGAACTCTCCCCTACTGCATGCACTTCAGTCTTAGAGACATCAGCTGTCATTCAAGTATTACCTACAGAGCCTCAGCAATAATTCTTTCAGTTTGTTCCAGAGAACAGTATCAAGACATAATTTCTCTGACATCAAACAAAATTCTGTCAGGTCATTTCAACCTCCAAATTGTAGTGCTGGAAACCATGAGAAAAGACTACTTGTAGAAATATTGTCACAAGTTCACTTGGACATCTCCTTGATTTGTAGACCTGCGATCTCCAAGTAATCATGTATTGCTATAATGAAAATATCCAACATTTCTGCCAGAACTAAGATATAGCCTATTCATTCATGTCAATTAGCATTCACAATTCTATTTAAAATTAATGTCATTTGCAGTGTTTGCAAAGCCAGTACCCATTGAGTGACCTAGAAGTGTGTACTGTTAGTACTGCCTTTCATGACACTAAACAGAAATCTGCAGAAAAAAACCAGAAAAGCATCCAAACAAGCTCTCATTTCCTCAGTAGGTCTTCAAATGATCTCCCCAAAATGGTTTCAGAGATTGTCATTCAGAAATGGCAGAAAGCCTCTTTATTGCCTAGCAGCTATTCTGGGCAAGACACAGTAGGCAGTTGTAATCTGAAGCCAGTTTTGCTGAGCTGCCTCAGCCCTTCCAATTACCAGTGGTTGATTACTCTCTAAAAGACAACCCTCACAGTTATCCTGCAGCTGTTTAGCAGAATCACAACAGTTGTCGTCTAAGTTTCACATGTTCAATAAAGTACTTTATCACCCATGATAATACAGGCAAGTATAGTCTCCTAGAATACAGTAACTGGCACTGTTAATTCCATCCAGGCCAGTTGTGCTTACTGATCCCTCTTCTATTCCTTAGAGGAAATGGCTGAATGTCTCTGCAAATGCTCATTTCCAGGCCAGTGGAATACAACAGCTGATTTACTGATATCACAGTCATTAATAATTGACTGATAACAATCCAGTGCTGTAAATTTCCAGAACATTCACATACTGAATGGATGAGCAGCTTTCTACTAATATCCAGCAGCTCTGAAACAAGCACTGCACAAAGATCCAAAAATATGCCTTTGGTTATCTTGACACTTTGCAAATCTACATAGTGCTCTTTGACAAAACAGTACTTGTTTTTCACAAATAGCACTGCTATAGAAATAGCACTGCTATAGAAACATGATGCTAGTGCAAGGAAAGTTTCTACGGAAGCAGCTTCCTCCTCATACATTTTCCTCCTTGTTTACACCTGCCTTTATTCACCTTTCATCAGCTTTCATCTTTATGTGCATCCCAAATGTGTTTATCCACAGTTAGGTCGAAACCCACCACACGGATTTTTCAATTCTATTTGATCAAGGATTAGCATATCAAGGAGTCTTACAAGGAAGTTACACTACATATACTATGTATGATTTCCCCACAGCCCCATACGTATCTCTCATATGAACAATTTTTTCTGATTCTAGAAGACTCTTTTCTTTTTGCGCTTCTATAAGCTATCAGCATTAGTTCTTTTAGCATTAGGGTGCATTAATTAAAAATACAGAGCAGTTTTCCAATGAATTTGAATTTCAGTCATGAAAAAGAATAGAAATACGATGAAGTATTCTATTATTATTAGGATTTCACTATGCAGCACAGTCTGTCATCACCGCTGCCTCTTTCTCTGATGCAGCAACCAGTAGCATTTTTAACAAATGCTCATATGTTTTCTGTCCTCAATTCAGACAGAAATACTTATCTTGACCATTTGCTGCCAGCAATTTTAAACCAAAGAAACATATCTTAGCACAGTGTAAGTTTGATTGTGCAAAGATCATTTTGTGTTCCGAATAAATTGTTTGAGCTTTTGTGACCACATTTCTTCCTTCGCCATGTTTTTCAGGATGGTCTAGTATCTTGGAATCTCATATAATACAGCTTAGTTTACAAGAATCTCAGTTCTTTCTAAATGACAAATTTAGTTTCCTTTTTGTGAAGTGTTCCAGATTTCCATGCACATAAGTTGTGAAACAAGTGAAAAAAAAGGGATAACTTAAATTTAATAACTTTTTTCCAAATCTTGCAGTATAGTTTAGACAAACTGGAAAAATCAGCAGTAAGAAGAAATACTTTCAAGGTTATCAGTATTCTTCATTTAAAAACCCTTCAATCTTTCCTGTTTTGAATTACAATTTTGCACTACAAAGCATATACAACAAATACGGGCCATGACAACAACATTTCAATTTTAACTTTTCAGTGGTGATGCTTTATATTACATTGGTAAAATCCAAGGTCTTTTTGTTCTGAAACAGACATATCTGAATCTGACAGTATGACAGAGAAACCCTACTCATATTAGTACTTCACTAGTTGCAGATTTCGGAAAGAGTACTAGTAGAACCTTTTTTTAATATGTAACTGGGAGATATCATTAAATGGAAATGGCACACAAGGTAATAAAGAAAGAAACCTCCTACACAGACGTAGGATGCTTATCTAGCAGTGTGGTTCTAAAATAGAAGTTCTTAATTTTCCCAAGTCTTCTACAGTAAAAACATCAAAGATGCGATCCTGACATGATACTGCACAGAAACAAGATAGTTTTCCTCTACAATAGGCTCAGGTCATTTACAAACATTAAATAAGTAGTTATATCAAAATGGATTTAAGAAACTGTCACAAACAAAATGAAGACAACAGGAAGATCAGTCTCTGCAGTGAGCACTTCAGTGTTTTGTTTCTTCTCATAAGGGTGTAAAAGAGGCACAGACAGATAAGGAACCAAAATTGTGAGTAAAAGTTTATGATGATCAAACAGTAATAATCACAATCAGATTAAACTGATAACATATTGTACTCAGTTTTTATGGTATTAGGAGGTTTGATAAAATACCAAATGGTTATAGATAAGGCCCCACATTTACAGAAAAACTTTCTGAGCCCGTGTTTTCCTTACAGAAAAACTTTCTGAGCCCGTGTTTTCCTTACAGAAAACACATATCAAGGTGTGTTATTGCCATATTATACTTTTCTTTATTAATGAAAGAAGTTTTTATCTTACAATGAATGTGATTCTTCAAACCATCCTACAGATAGTCTTCTGTGTGAACCTATATCAAAATCAGTAGTTTCGACTAGCAAAGTATGTTTATTGAGCAAAGCTTCCTTACCATCACAAAAACTGCTAACGACACAGCAAATCCAGATCCTACCTATGCCCTTTGGCCTGTCAGAACCCAGATGAGGGTTTTGAAATGATGACAAAGAAAGATGGATTGAGACATTACCAAGCATGAAACATCAGCAAAACAAGTTACCATTAAAAGCAGCAATTTCTTCTTATCTTTATACTTACCTGTACAGATGAAGCCCACTTTGTGATTAGGCAGCAATTAGCATCAAAAGGTATTAGTCTCATATGACAGTTTAGTGTCACCTGCAAAACTTTCCCACAAATATCCCCGCCTCAAGCTAATGCTCAGTTCATAAGGGAGATATAGTGGAGTTTGATTCTTCTTACAAAAGAGGATTTGCATGAATGAAACTGCAAAAGCAGAATCAGCTCAGAAGTGGATGGCATAACTGGAGTTGGATGATAACTTGCTTTCCCCAGCTGTCTAGTCTTTCTAACATCTTCAGCCAAGAGGGAGTTGAGCTGCTCACAATCCACCTTTGAACTGCGCTGCACAGCACAGAATGTCACTCTGACATGAAGTCAGCTGAATAGCTCAGTTCAACCTCAGCAGCTGTCTCAAGCTGAATTTTTTCTAGTTATATATTGCATCACTTACGGTGATGCAAAAAGTCACTGCAAACAGCTGTAAAGACCTAAGGTGTTACTGTCCTCTGCTGAAGCTACTGCATCCACAGCTTAGCTGCTAGAAATCATCTGCAAACTCCTAAGATAGTTCATGCAAACATACATGGATTAGCTTAAATTACACTCAACAGCACTTCATGCTGTTGGCTGACATTGCACTGAGTGAACAAGGGAAGTTTCTCTTTGTCTGGTCTCCTAGCTCAGCAACAAGGGCAAGGAACTCAACTGAAGACTATTCTAAACTATTAGTAAACAAATAGTTTAGAAAACCAAAACCATCAAATCTACCAGAGATGATTTTGCAATAATTTTTCTTACTGCAGCCTGAAACAGTGTTCTAGAATTTGTAGGAAAAGTGAATTGGTTTTGTTACCCAAGAACACGGGATTCACCGAGTTCTTCCACAAGGCGTCTTTATCAGTGGAGAAACACACCTTTTCTCAAGATACATCAGTTCTCTGAAGAATAGATTAAAAATGTTTCCCCACAGCAGAAGGTGACATCTTACTTCCTATCATGTAAGAGACACACTACATTAAAAATAAAGATTTAAATTGTGTTGGATTTCAGTAATCTAACTTACTATTTGTATCCACAAATTCCATGAAGGATGTTTCTTGAGAGACCTTACAGACCACTTTGTTCCCTACACACACAGGCTAAAGAATCTGCTGTCACTTTGAGCTCGTTCATACTCCAGAGAATTTTGATCACCAAAACACACCTGCACTTCAGTTACATAAAGAACATCTGTATTACTCATTTACACAGATTTAAAGACTACTTATTATAGTGATATTAATTAAAAATAATAAAGAAAAGGCACATATCTGCCAAGGGTGAGCTACCCTTGAATGTGGCAATGTGCAAAAGGTGAATTATTATGGCATACACTCATAAACATGACCCATGAGTCCAGCAAATCTTGGAATTTGGATTACTTTGTACTTTAAATACATCTAAGCCTCACAGTCTAGGCATAATATGTAAGTTTGTTGCTTCTATGTAAAGAGCAGGTAAATAGGCACAAAAAGGTGATTTAGAATCAGTTAGACAGCAAGTTAATCTTAAAGGAGGGGGGGAAGAAAAAGAAAACCTCCAGACTTTGATTTTTGAGTTACATTTTAACTATTGGTTTTGGCTTCACTGAAATTGATGGCAATATGATTTTAACCACTCTAAACAAGACAGCTGTTTCACTTTTACACTTTGTCCAAGCTTATGTATGATTTTGGGAGCTAATGACTTTTTATCCACAAGCCTTTTTTCCCCCTTTCTTTGTTCCAAAAGGATCAAACGGGATTTTTTTATCCCACTATGTGGTCAAGAAATGTTTTTGCTTTCTCAAATGTGCCTGAAGTTGGTCAGAGGATACCTTGAGGATCTGTTCAGTGAGGTAAGGCTTCACTGAATGACATTCTGTATTTGGGTAGGCAGCAATTGTTTGCTGACAATGACCACAACCATCTTCCAGCTCAAATACACCCTCATTTCATCTCTGCCACATGTCTGACAGACTTTAAAATTCTGACATCACTGTTGATTTAGACTTGTTTAAAAGTGGTAGCAGCCCTTAATATCTGTTATGTAACAACTATTTCACAGTGGCCTGCTTGCATAGACAGTTTTATTTCTCATGCAGGGTGACTTTGTGCAGTTTAGTTCAGTCCGAGGTAAATCAAGCTAAACCACAAAAAAAGCATTTTTTGAGTAGAAAAAATATCCACAAGGCAGGTCAGTGCAGAATAGCTAAGGCACTTTAAATTCACACCTAAGCTTATTTTACAACAACTTCACTTAACAATTACTTAACAAAAGACACAAGGTGGGGGGGAGAGGTGTGCGTGATCATGAAGGTTAAACAGCAGACTGTAAATGATTGCTGCAACCATCTTCCAGGATAACCTTGTTTGCAGAGGAAACACAGCCACCCTGCATCAGGCAAGAGAAAAAGGGGTTGTACAGAGATTTTGAAATACTCTTTAATGTGTTTGGGTTAAGGGTTTTGGGGTTTTTTCATGCTTTTATCAAACACCAGAAGTTGTATTCTCTTTATACTATATAATACAGGGGTAAACAACATATGTACATGTGCCAATACATATCTTTTCTCTTTCCCCACTTTCAATTATTACTAGTTGAGATACATAACTTCTAAATGAATGGGAAGCTCTCCTGTAATACATTTCATGATATTTTCATATTTGCTCATGTAGTGACCTGTGACATTGTTTTCTGAAATAATTATTTTTGTAATTGTGCTGCTCTTTTCTTGCACAAGTAGTAAGCAAGTCAGTGCTCATTCATTTCAACGCAGGCCTCCTACACACAAGATGGCCCATTTGAAAATCTGAAGATGATTTTGACCCTGGAGACTTTCTTTCAGCGCATTACACTTGCAATAAGTGCACCTGTCATGAGATCAGCTGATACAAGTTGGGGGAAAAAACATATGGAAGTATAAATCCTCTTATTAAGATACTTAATTTTTCCCTCTCTAGACCATTCTGGTTCCAATGATTCACTTGAACCCATATTACAGTCCTATGGGTCAAGCTACAATAGAAAGGCTTTGTCTGCCTTTGTGTGAGAGGTGGAGTACAAAGTCATCAGGATCATTAGTCTGGAAGGGTTTTTCCAGGATAAAGTGGTCACTTCAAGCTCCTCAGTATTTGCCACCGGCTCAGTGGCCACTTCACAGACCTGTTTGTCTTTACAGCACAGTGAGTCACTACAACATAGGGTTAGTACATAGGGTAATCATGCCAGGCAGCATCAGCACCTAAGCGTCATCCCAGGATAGCTCTTCCTACATCATATTTTTTAAGAAAAGAAACATCATCTGTACTCAAGCACAGAAACAGCATGTATATAATAAATATATTATATTGCACACAACAGTAACTTTACTGGAATTTTAAGAATGGCTATAAATAGCCCTACATCACAGCAATAAACAAAATCTCATCCACTGGAACATGCGAGGAGCAAACATCTCCCAGTGTTACCCAAAGAAACTGTGCCCTCGTGAACTGTAAACACCTTCTCCCAGCACCTCAGTTTAATAAGGCCAAGTGCCAGATCCTGCACTTGGGTCACAGCAACTCCACGGAGCACTACAGGCCTGGGGAAGAGTGGGTGGAAAGCTGCCTGAAGGTAAAAGACCTGGAGGTGTTGGTTGACAGCAGAATGAGCATCAGCCAATGTGTGTCCAGGTGGCCTGGGAGGCCACAGGCATCCTGGCTTGTATGAGGTAAAGTGTGGCCAGCAGGACCAGGGCAGTGATTGTCCCCCTGTACTCAGAACTGATGAGGCCGCACCTCAAGTGCTGTGCCCAGTTTTGGGCCCCTCACAACAAAAAATACATTGAGGTGATGGAGCAGATCCAGCGAAGAGCAATGGAGGTGGTGAAGGGTCTGGAGCACAAGCGTGATGAGTAGCTGAGAGAGCTGGGAGTGTTTATTCTAGAGAAAAGAAGACCTGAGGGGGGGTGGGTGGAACCTTACTTCTCTCTACAATTACCTGGAAGGAGGCTGTAGCCACATGAGGGTTGGTCTCTTCTCCCAGACAGCCAGCTACAGCCCAAGACGAAATGGCCTCAAGGTGTGCCAGAGGAGGTTCAGGTTGGACATTATGAAGAACTTCTTCACTAAACGGGTTATTAAGCATTAAAATGGGCTGCCCAGGAAGTGGTGGAGTTGCCATTCCCTGGAGATGTTCAAGGAACCGTATGAAGGACTTAGTGCCACGTCTAGTTGACAAGGTGGTGTTCAGTGAAAAGCTGGACTCGATGCTCCTGGAGGCCTTTTTCCAATGATTGCATGTGATTATGCGATTCAGGAGACATACGGCCATTCCCCTCACCCACGTCTCACCACAGCCCTTCACGCCACCCGCCCGTGCTCGGGGCATCGCCGCTTTAATGGTGGTGCCTCACCAACGTTTCCCTGTTTAAGGTCCGCGCGCGTGCGCGCGGGGCCGGGGCGGGGCGGTGCGTTCTTTGGGGCACTCGGGGCTGGCCCAAGGTGAGTGGGAGTCTAAGGGGTGTGAGGGGACGCAGCGGTGTTGGGGTAGGGGAGGTCGGGGTTCGCCCTGAGGCCTGGTAGAGCTCGTGCTCTCCTTCCCAGGAGTCGTATCCTCAGGGATTAGTGCCCTTCGCTGAAGGGCAGGCGGGGGCACAGGTGCGGAGGAGGCTGAAAGAGGCTGTTGGGGTTGCCCGATCGCTGGAGCGGAAGGTCGAATTGAGCTTTACTGAGCTCCCTGATCAAAGCGCGTCCCGGGGAGGGGGAGGCATCCCGGGGGAGAGGAGAGGAGTGGTGCGGAGCTCACCGCAGCCCCGACAGCCTGTAGGACTGAACCCCCTGCGCTGCCCCTGCCTCTTGGGATTCTCTTTCCTGGGCTGTTCTGTCTGCGGCTTCCGACACTGGTAACGACCCGTATGCAAGGCAGTCTCCAGAGGCTCTGCCACGTTTGACAGCACTGCTTTCTAACTCGGTCTCTGGGCATACCTGGGAAAGTAGGTAGTCAGTAGGCTCTCTGAGTTTGCTCTCACGTGGGAGCCTGCAAAGTGCATCATGGGCTTCTCAAAAACGCATCTCCTGATGCTCCTACCCTCCTGGGAGCAATCTGCATTCCTTATGTGAAATTCTGCTAAGAAGAAATAGGCCTTATGTATATGTACCATATACATACATGGTATTTGAAACAATTTTCAGCAACTGCAATGCAATGCAACTATTTTTTTTTTTAAATTGCCCAAGACATACCTGAAAACTTCATATATATTTTGGCACTTAAATCAGAAAAATTAAAGTTTATACAGTCCTATTGTATGTAGACATGAATGTGTATACTTACTGGAACTTTTGCTCTGTATGTCAGTGAAATCTGATAAAAAGCTGAAAGATATTAGGTTTCTTAGAATATAAAAAAAGAGATGGCTGGATCAAGATCCTACTACTATTGTTCTTTCTTTTTCACCTGCCTCTTCCTTGGAGGAAAGACTGGAGCCTACCCTCAACCCTTATAGTGTGTCAGAAAATCTACATGAAGAAAACACCACAGGAGGAACTTCTCATCAGAGAATTCACTGATGAGATGTGGAACATTAGGAAATCTGAATTTATTAGTTCAGTTCATGAAAGTACTTAGCTTTTTATGGCATGTATTTTTCTCCATTCATGACAGTCAGTAGTGATTCTGGCTTGCAATTAAACCACATTCATCAAATGTAGAACTCCTTAGTGGAGCTGGTGAAAACTTCAGTTCTTAATCCATTACATTTGCTCTTCCATTTCCGTTTACACCTTGCCAGTTACAGTTGTCTCTTTTTTTTTTTTTTCCCCCCACCAGTCTTTCCCATATGAGTTTGCTTGGTTGTCTCATTCCCAGTTTCTTCAGTTCTCTCTCCCCATTTTGTTCTGCTCTTCTCTGCTTTACTGGCCATTATGTTGATATTCTTGCCATGTTTCTCTGTTCTTACTGATTCCTAGTCCCAGTTCTTCCCATCTTTCCTGCCTGAATGTTACTCATTGGGAGCCATTATTGAAATTTCTTTCCTTGAGTTTCCTCTGAGGGTCCTTGCTCCAGCCATTTTGACATCAAGGTTTCAGAAGACTTTCAAATTTTGTTCTCTGTTTAAATTGCCTGCCTTCTTCCTCCATGCTGCCTGGGCCTTATACAGGACTACCTACTCTTCCTTTTGTTTTTTAACTAGACTGCATCTGGCATGGGCTTTAATGACTTGGAAGCAGGTGACTTGTTTTTGCAAGAGTACATGCAATTGAAAACTGTGCTTTACGGGCAGTCTCAGAAACAAAAAGTTCTGGGAACGAAGCCCGGGGCAAACGAACAGGAGCATTTTAGCACTGAGGAATTTATTTTACATTTTTAAAAGGAGTTTCACGTATCTTTGAAAAAATGGGGAAAGAAAGGCAAGGGAAGAAAGAGGTAAGAGTAAAACTGGGCTAAAAGATACTTGAGACTCCCCTGAAGATGCTGCTGTTGTGCTGCTTAATGCTTCTGATGTACTCATGGGGTGGTTCAGGTGATTGGTGTAGAATAATGATGTTAAAACTTGGAATTGTTACTCTATTTGATTTGAAGAGTAAAACCAACTCAGATTATTTTTGTTTGGAAAAACTAAAAAATCAAAATGTGTGTTGCTTTGTGTTCTCTTTTAAAAAATAGTCAAAAACATCCTGCATGTTGGCACTGTGCATCTGTTGAAAAGGATTGTGTATATGATACAAATCCCCTTTATTTCACTTTTTAAAAATCTGCTCTCTTTTTCCAAAAGCTTTCCTCAGTTTACAGTGCTAAAAGATGGCTCCTCTTCTTATTTTCTGTAGTCACTTCTGTATTGTTTGTAATGTGAGGAAAGTTTTATTCTTACTATGTTATGGTATTACTGTGACCATTTGCTTGTGTAGTGGTGTTGCTGACTTCCACTGTAGGTGCAGTCCTATTTAGATGCAACACCTACAGTGTTGTATTTGCTGTGGCAGCTGTCATAGAATGAGTGACAATTCAGTTACCAGTTTCACTTTTTGTCCACCCACTCACAGTATCTGGAAGATCTTCAAATTGAATTAGTACACAGGCTCCTCAAACAAAAGCTGTGAAAACAAACTGGAAAATAAACAGTAGTTTTGTTCCCTTAAAATGTCAGGCATTCAAAGAAGTAGTCTAAACTTACCTTGAGTAACTTTTCTAGTCACATCTTTCTATGCTGCTCTGTATTGCTTTGTCTAGCTTTTAGAATGTTAATATCTATGGTGTTTTTTTTTCCCTTTATATAACTGGTTTTCTTTTTCCTCTGTACAAATCATAGAAAGCAGATATTTCAGGAGTATGCTAGTCACAATAAAAATTATCTTCATCCTCTCTTGCTCAGATTGGGGTTTTGTGTTTGCATAATACACATATTTTGTTTCAGGCTAACAAAAATTGAGTCAGCAGTTTTGACAGGGGATCTCTCTGTAAGGCATGAGCTGTACAGCAATTCTGTCTGCTCTGTTTGGTTTACAAACAGAGGATCAAACCCTTAGCCATGGATATGGATAGTATATATCAAGGAGTGATTTGCCTAGAGTTCATGTGAGCTGTCAGATGCTGTTGATTTATATTCACTGCATTCTTAACTCGTTATTTCTGCACGGAACAGTTTGATTAGTGATTATAAACTTCAGTCGAGTTGTGAATGTATGCAAATCATTTACTAGAGTAGGCTTGTCCTTTTAAACTGCACTGGACACATCTGACAGTTTATAAAATGCTCATTGTATTAGCAGAAATTCTCACATGCTAAGACAATTGCTCTGTGGATAAAAACTGTACTACTTGAATGTAATTTTGTTGGGCAGATGTTATCCGGAAGAATTTGGAGTTTTGTTCTGAAAAATATTCTGTAAAACAAATACAGAGTCATGTGCCCATGGTCACACAAGAAGTCTATAACTGAGTACAGTGCTGAACCTAACATCTGCCAAAGTTTACCTTAGGCCATCCTTCCTGTTAGACTCTTACATTATTTATGTTGGAAATTGTGGCAGCTGTGTGGGTATAAAGATGGATTTTTATTTATCTTTTTAGTTGTTAATTCCTTAATGATCAGCACTCTTTTTTTGTTTATAAACAGTAACTAGTAACTTCATTGAGGTGTGGGGTTTCTTTCTATTTGTTGTAGACTGTTCTACATTGCTTTGTCCAAAGAACTCTGCAGGTCACTTACTTTTCAGTATGTGATGCTGTAAAGACACATTTGAGATCCATTCCTTGTAGCTTTTCTTGTAGCATCCTAAGGTGTTGAAATAGTGGAAAGAAATTAACTCTTGAATAACTTTTGCCAAGGAAGTAGCTTTTCAAGTGCAAACATGATAAAATGTTAAACCTTTATCTCTTTAACAAGATACTTATATTTTGAGTGAGCTGTGGGTTTTGGAGGGGAGGGATGGCCAGGGATGTGCACCTTTTCTCCTAGTAATTTTTTAATTATGTTTTTCAGCATTCCAGGCTATAGTTTTTGATGGTTTGTGAGTGCTGTAATGTAAGCTCTGTAACAGTACAGATAGAAGGTTCTGTATTTTGCAATGTTCAAAGAATAAAGTCATTGGATAAGTGGTGAAGATGTACTCTTTCTAGGCTCATCTTTTAGATTTGCTCCAATTTGCTGTTCTTGTCAGCAAAATAAACATGCTTACTATCAGCTATCATGTTTCATTCCTTAATGTCCTTTGTTCGTGTAGAGGTTGGAAATAACCAATGGCTGTCAACTGAGAACAGTAGTAACATTTTTATTTTGTATTAGATCTGAAAGCATATAAGATCATGCTCTTCTCCTGTTAAATCAGGTTAATTTCCTCTTAATAACTTTGGGTCTCACAGGTGCAAAATCACAGATTTACAATCCTCTTTTGAACTGTTGAAATTCAAGGAGAAAATTTTCTGTAGAATAGATTAAGTGATGATCTAATTCTTTCCATCTCTGGGCACTGCTAATAGAAAGAATTGCTTTTTCTTACAAAACATCTTACACAACATCTTTTTATCATGTACCTGCAGACTGCTATTCTGGTGTACCTGCCTGCCTTTTATTGATTGGCACCTGACTTTGTATGCAAAGCTGCCTCTGTGTCTTTTAGGTGGGAACAGGGTGTTCTCAGTCAGTGCAGGAAAGCAAATCAAATGTGTCTCCCACTGCCTGATAGGGGGTGGTGATGGTACATTGCAATTATCCATCTTTCCAGTAGGTGCTATGGTGACATTGTATAAAATCAGGGTTTTAATAAGATAAACAGAGAAACTCCTTATTCACACATTTGTTTATTTTATGCTGAGGTTGGTTTATGTGATTCTTTATTATCATCCTTGGGCATGGATGCTGAAGTTGGTGAGGTCCGTATTTCATTGCTAGTTTCCAAATTATTAACTACTTTGCCCCATATTCTTTTTTCGAGAAAATTTATGTTTCAAGCCTTCAAACAATGTTTTCTTTTGTAGAAATCCATTGTGAAATTGCTGCAAAAGCAGAGATGATTATACAAAGAGTAGTGCTGAATTCACGGCCTGGTACGTATTTCTCTCCACTAAAGAAGCAATGTATTTGTTCTATTTGCCAAATGCTCCAAAATGCTGAGGGTAGAAAAAGACACTAACTTGAGATCTTGACATTTATATATCTTAATATTGCATGCAGCAATAAATGTTATTTAAAATGCATTTATTCATGTATAAAATTTATTAATTTATTTCCATTAATATAAATAAATTTGTTTGTAATAAATGTGTATATTAATATAAGTAAATTTTATTAATATAAATAAATTTCTATTAAATATGTAAGAAATATCAAAAGTGCATTTGTTTAGTCTGTATATGCAGATTTCTAAACTGTTGGGTGAAGAAAAAAGGGTTAATTCATAACATAGGAGAAAACTCTAAGCATAGGGGCTGAAAGTGAAGAAAGATTACTGAACATGACTTTTTAGTTCTCCCATTTGTTCCTTTTGCATTTTGAGAGATGACTAAAATATTTTGTTGCTCTTAATTTTTGTGTCCTTGTAGTGGATATTGAGTCTTTTATTTCTCTCATGTTTCAGAGGGTTTGTTTTTTAAATTTACAGTCTTGAGGTTTTGTTTACTTTCTTGCTTACACATTTGCCTCGTTATGGCTATCAGCACAGTATTTTGAACAGTGAGTTCATAAATCATCTGGTGTAGAAGACATTAAGTTTTGGAGGGAGTATTGTATGTTACTTAATGCTAAAATAGTTTTAAAACTATTGTGTGACCTGCAAATAAGTCTGTCAAATGTTACAGCAGGAGCCTGCTGTAGTTGTGCAGTCACTCTGACTTAAAATAGACAAGGCTGTCTCAGTGCCAGAGGTTCCAGTTGTCAGTCTGATTGATCTGCTGCATGTGGTACCAACCTGAGGATGAAGCCTCCAGTACTGGGGTTCTTGCTGCAGTTTTATGGGTGTTTCTGGGAAGCTTTATTTTAAGGAAGTCTCTGCAAAGGGATGCTCTGGCATATGGATGTGCAGTGGCTGTTATCTGCATTTGCTCAGTCTCACTTGGGTCAAAAGAGGCAGAAAGGTTGATTGGTAGTTTTATATATAAAAGTAAATATATAACCTAATTTATTCTAGAAAGGACTACCTTAAAAAAAGGCCTTCCCATATTGATTAAGCTCTATATTGATTCATTTATTTGTTTAATTTTAAAATAACTCTAGGTAAGAATGGAGTGCCAGTGGCTGAAAACTTCCGACTGGAGCAAAGTACAATAGCAGATACGGTCCAAGCAGGACAAGTGCGTGTTAAAACTCTCTATCTCTCAGTGGACCCCTACATGGTAGGTGATGGACTTAAGAGCTAAGCCAGGATTTGTTTTTTAAAGTACCTTCAATTCTGTACCTGTCATGATGTTTAACACCAAAGTTACCATTTACAGAACTAATATTTCTCTGGTATAGCTTAGTAATTGTGTTCATTCTGATGGAGTTATATTGGGAAGGAATTTGGCATGAATATGCCTGGGATATATATAGGAATATGACTTTGTAGGACCAGGAAGAGCCTGTGAGCCCTGGTATGCCATTACAGATTTGTTTGTATCAGCTTTTGTGAACTTGGCCTTTTTAATATACTTTTTTTTTCCAGTCATGCGAATTACAGAAATCATGGAGTTGGGAGAATTGTGGGTTGAAATGGAAGTGAACTTAGAAGAAGAACCAGACCTACACACTCTGTAAAAGTTTGCTGTAAAGAGAATTCCAGTCATTTATTCCCTCCATAGATGGCGATAGTAGAAAAGAAACAGTCTAAATTTCAGGAAAGTACATTTAGCTTGGAAATTAAGGAAAGTTTAAGAATCTTGAAATATTAGCTGTGTCTGTAGGGGAAGCTGCAAAGAAAATGCCTCAGATTTCAAGATGTTTCATTGAACAGATCTCTGTCAGGGATGGTCTACATATATTTGACTGCTCCTCAGTGCACAGGCATGGACTAAATTACTTGTGGGTGTTTTTTTCAATCCTGCGTTTCTAGGATTCCTTCAGTTAAGGAATAGCGTTTGTAGGATTCTCATGAGACCCGAGCCAGTCATCATCAGTTGCATGGGGAACTTTGAGCCAAAGTCTATAGAATGTGTTGATTTTGGTAACACTGCTGGAGCAGATCAGGGTGGTCCATCCTCCTTTTGTACTGAGCAAACAAGGGGAAAGAGTGATCTAAGAAAAGATTATGAATATATGGGGCTTATTGAGAAATTTTTGAGTAGCTCTTTGTTTTTGAGGTTCTAAACATATTTCATCCCCCACTCAATTTGAACTGATAAACAATTGTGTTCCATCAGAGCCTTTCATTAAAGCCTTGTCTTTCAGCGCTGCCGAATGAATGAGGACACGGGCTCTGATTACCTGCAGCCCTGGCAGCTGTCTGAAGTTGCTGACGGTGGGGGTATTGGGATTGTGGAGGAGAGCAAGTATGATAACCTCGCTAAAGGAGACTTTGTAACTTCCTTCACTTGGCCCTGGCAGACAGTGGCAATTCTCGATGGAAGCTTGCTACAAAAGGTAATTCAAATGAAAAGCCCAGGTTGTGACTATTTTTATCCTAAACATTTTTTTCCCTAAATAGCTGCTAATGACACTATTTTTTAGTCAAAACCAAGCATACCTTATTGAAACAATCAAGTCTCAAAATCAACTCATCAGGTCTCAAGATCAACTCATAGGTGCCAAAATTTTTGTAAATTTCAGGTTTTTTCATAACAAAATATAGATGCTTTTGCTGGTTAACAGACAGGCCCGTATTATTTCAATTGCTTTTTTAAGAAATTTCCCTGAAGTTGCTTCAGTTAATTAATTATCTTAATTATTCTAATTCTAGTAGAACTCCTCTACAATGGGTGTTTTTGTAAGATGTAAAAGGCTTTAGGTATATTTCATTTATTTTATTAACCTATGTTAGTAAAAGCTTTTACTTGAGGTTTTACATGCACATAAGAAAGGGTATTTAATATTAAGTTGAAAGTAGAGAGGTTTCAGTGCATTAGGGATATTGTGTTGATTGTTCTCTTGTAACAGAAAATTATTGTAGTTTGAGAATTTATACTTTCCAATAAACTTCTTCCTTTAGGACTCTTTGCCACTGATCTGCAATCACTATATTTGATAAAATGGTGCATTTTTATCCTTTATGCTAGCATAGGGTTGGTTCATCATTGCTGGAAACTTATCTCCCAACTGCTTTTTAACACTTCCATAATTTTAAGTTTTTGTGCGTTACTTTGTTTGAAAACTTCTTCTAAAACCACAGACATACAATATTTGTACAAACTTGTTGTTAGCTAGAGATAGCCTGTTCCTACCTTGCCTGGTAAATATACTGAGTTAGTCTTCTACCTTCAGGCAATCAAAGAGCAAAGCCTCACCTTAAAAACAAATGACCTCTACCATGTATTTCTGTTCCATAGCTTGTTCCACAGCTTGTAAATGGACGGCTTTCCTACTTTCTGGGTGCAGCTGGCATCACGGGGCTGACGGCCCTGCTGGGAATAAGGGAGAAAGGGCATGTGGCTGCCGGTGCAAATCAGACCATGGTGGTGAGCGGAGCAGCTGGTGCCTGTGGCTCTTTGGCTGGCCAGGTAGGTGTAAGCTTGGGGCACACAAACATATTCTCTTTCCAAGTTTTGTCTTCTGAAACATGCTGGTTATTAAAATCATTGTAAACATGAGCAGGTATAATCCCATGAGAAGGATCAGTTTCACAGATTTGGCACATACTCTCTCACTGAGAAGGACTTTACATATGAAACTTACGTTTCATTAAATAGGGATAGGAGAAAGCAGATGGTGGTTATTACTTGTTGCTAGCACAAGTAAAATAGATGGGATAAACTCATGTATTTATTATACATTTATATAGTCACCTGTCATTCCAACACTGTCTTTGTATTTTCTAGAGATTTTCTTTTTTTCTATTAGAAAATAGTAAAAAAATGCAGTAAACCCATTGTGCTGTGTTCCATGATATCCTTTGTGTTTTGAATTTTACAGTCCTTTTATCCTCCTCTGTTTGCAGAACCTGTTGCAGTGTATGTGTGTATCTACAAATATCTGTCTAGATATACTCATATATATATATACAAACACAATAGACATTAAGCAAGCTGTAGACCTACTAATAAAGAGAAGCTCAGAAGAAACAATGCATAAGCAAATCTAAGAAGATTGGATTTAAATGAATTATTGTCTAGTTTTTTTTTTCCTTTCTTAGTTATGTTATGGTACTTGGCAGATGGTAATTTTATACTGTATTTGGTTCTCCAGTACTGGCAGTCATTGATGACTCCCCACATTTAGTCTTCTGCAGTCCGTGAGTTTGGAAAGATGGCAAATTTTTATTGTACCTGCCCTATATGTAGGTGTGAGGAGAGAGTGACGAGAGGCAGTTATGTCACATGACGTGGAAGTATTTGCTGCCTGAGGTTTAGAGGAATGGGGGATAACTAACATCCATTAAGAGCCCCTTTCTTTCATTGGTACTTTTATGCAGATGAGTGATGTAACTTGTCTTTATTGTTTGGGGTTTTTGGTTGGTTTGGTTGCTTTTTTTTAATTCTGTGCCTGCAGATTGGCCGTCTGGAGGGCTGCTCTAGAGTAGTGGGGATTGCTGGAACAGATGAAAAGTGCTCCATTTTGGTCCAAGAAATGGGGTTCGATGCTGCTATCAATTACAAGAAGGGGGATGTGGCAAAACAGCTACGCGAACTCTGCGCAGGTGGTGTGGATGTTTACTTTGACAATGTTGGTGGAGACATCAGTGATACGGTTATAAGTCAGGTGATTATTTCAGCTGTCAGGTTTTTTCTAGTCATTCTCCAATGTCTGCATGCCCAGCTTTCAATTAATTCATACTGGAGTCCAGCCTCTAATACAGCAGAGCAGGCTTTCCACTTCAGTGATCGACTTCACGTGCTGATCCTGGTCTTAAAGAGCAATCAGATATCTGAAATCAGTGCCCATCATTTGGACAACCTGGCAGTACAGTAATAGATACACGATTTCTGTTTCTCATCTCTTGCGTCTTTGGCCAGGAGACTTGGTAATACGGTAGTACTCTCTAAAAGCCTTGTCTGTCAGTGCAGTAAACTTGTGTTTTGTCAGCTTTGGTTTGCTGGCTCCTGGAAAGACCACCTGTGCTGGGTCTCCTTAAAGACTCTTCATTGTTAACATACAACCACTCTGTCTCTTTGTGGGGGGGCTTTGGTGGCAATGCCATATTTGGGAGCTCTAAATCACAGCTGTGTTCTATTCAGCAGGTGTATTAAACTTCTTTCTCCTATTACCCCTCTTCTCCTGACAAAAAGGGCACACAGTAAGATAACAATTTCCTATATGCTTTCTATTTAGTGCCTTGTAAATGTACACTAGGCTACCTAGCAGTTATTTTTCCACTATTGCCTTGCATTTACCTATTTGAATGTTGTCATGGATTGAATGGGACTGCATGCAATTCTCCCACTCTTTTATGGGAAATGTGGCTAGTGAAAATTTTTCAATGTCATCTATTGCATCTCTGAAAAATTTAGTTTCTGAGACTGAGGAATGTAATTTTTCTCACTTTGTGCTGTCCCAAACAGATGAATCAGAACAGCCATATCATCCTGTGTGGACAGATTTCTCAGTATAACAAAGATGTGCCTTATCCTCCTCCGCTGCCTCCTGACATAGAAAAAATACAGAAAGAAAGGAACATCACAAGGTATATTTCTCCTCCAGAACTTGTGACTGGGTTCCACATAGATTGTGCACACGATGTTGTGACTCTGATGTTTGGAAGGCAGTCTGTAATCCACAGTAGCTACTTGTAATTGGAACAGAATGCTGCCATGCCTAAAAAGGAAATTATAATCCTGGCATCAGTAAATCCTTTCTGTTACATTTGTCTTTATCAGCATAAAAAATGGGAGAGGATCTTGTTATGTAGAATCACAAATGTTAGTTGTTACACTTTCTTTGTGGTTGCTTGATTTAATCCTGGAATCTCTGACAATTCTTTAGTACAAGGGAAAGTGTTGCTGAGTTCTGTTCTCAGATGTTTTGCAGAGTGCCTTCTCTCAAAATATCATAGTTCAGACAGAGAAGATATAATCTTTAAAAGTTGGTGGATGCAAAAAGTTGCATAAGGATGCAGCTGATGCAGCGATTTTATTGAAATTACATTTTTAGTATTTGGGGGCTTATTAGATAATGGAACTGTAGGTGTGACAGATATAAATGGGTAAAACATTTGTATTATGTTCTGACTCTGGGAATTGCTAAATCTCCTCTTAGGATTCAGATGGAGCTAAGGCAGAGATTAGGAGGAGAATCTTAGGAGACTTTTCAGTCATTGTATTGCAAGATATTGGGGAGACTTGATTGCTGTGCAAATGAATTGATCTTTTCTAATTAAAATCCTTCCTTGTCCCTGTTACTGTTGTCTGCACTTCTAAAATTAATAAAAATAGTAAAATACACCATGCATAGTAGTATGCAGTGGAGAATTTAGTCAGTATGCTCCTAGAAGTAGTTATCATTTTTGATATCATTTCAGTTTCTCAATTGTTATAGAAAGCCATGACAACAGGATATGCACAATTGTGGGCAGCCTGGAAGTTATTCTCACCATCTAGTTGCAGGTCCACTACCACTAAAAAGAAAAAAAGAGGTAAAAATAATAGGAATTTACTTACACTTCATGGATATTTGCCTATTCTGGTGATAGTACTTGATTTTTCTTACTCTTCTCTCTCTAATACTTGAACAGAATTACCTATCTAAGACTGATGTTACTGTCAAGCTCCCACTGCAGGAAGGTGTCACAACAAGCTGCCAAAGCCCTGAGCTGCTTTTAATTATAATTTGTGCTCATAACCCTTCAGTTTCAACAAGGCTGTTTCCTGAAAAGATTTGTAAAGATTTTCAAGTATGTTGACCAAGGTTTCTCAAATCAAATCTCATTCTTTTCTTTAACAGGGAAAGATTCTTAGTGTTGAACTACATGGACAAACAAGAAGCTAGTGTATTGCAACTCTGCCAGTGGATCCAAGAGGGTAAACTGAAGGTGAGAACTTCTAGGTTTGTTCTGTACTCCTTGGTACTATCTCCTACTACAAGATGACTGATTTCTTTGTCTCTGGCTCTCTTCCTGTGCCTCAGGATTGAACAGACTTTTTAAAAAATGTGTAAGTATAATTGAAAGCTTATTAGGTAGCACTGTTTTAAAAGGTACCTGCTGAGAATGGTCTGACTGTAGTATGACAGACTTTTCTGATTACATACTCCTCATAGCTGTCTTCTTTATTTCAGCGTAGGCTGCAAGTGCTTTTTTACTTAAAGGATCAGGCTTTCAAAAATACGTACTTTCAAATACCTGATTAAGTATCTTGAATGCTTTGGAAGATCTTGTCTGAAATTTTGCTTCAAGCTTTATTATCACCATTTATTACTTTGCAGTGGGTATATGCTTAACCCTGCCTTCCCTGTGAGGTCTGTCTGAATTAGTTTTTGTTTCTGGGTGATCAGTAAATCTTCCTGGGAAAATACCGAGACATTAAATTTTGGTGGGGGCAGGGATCTGATTGAAGAATTAAATCACCTGCAAATTTATCAGAAAATATTCACACCTCTCTTGATGTAAGAATCTGGTCCAAACAGAGCCCTGTCAATTGTAGTGAGGGAAGTCTAGTTTTGGGGAGTTTCAGTGGCAGTTTCTTGGCATATTTCTAAGAAATGTGAAATGCTACTCTTTTTTGAGGAAAACTGAAAGAGCTTGTTTGCATTGACAGGTCAGAGAGACCGTGGTAGAAGGCTTAGCAAACATTGGTGGTAAGATCTTTACATCGTTTTCAAAGAATAATAATAACAACCTGATTAAAAACAATTACATTAGAGGTTAACTACCTCCTTTGTTTCATTTGCCAATTTAGATTTTTGTATTTGCAAATGCAGTATTTTTATGTTAAAATATATCTTCACAAATTATTAAAATGTTATGTAAGAAAATTATTATCTATTAAAAATAATTCAATATGAATTCAGATTTTTTATTTTTCTTGTGTTGTTTTAGTACTGAGGGGAATTTATTCTTAGGCTGCTACCTTAGCAGCTGATGGTAGTCATCCTGATCTTAGAGGTTTAAAGTGCTGCCCATTTCTTAGCACTTGTGTGTAAGAAAATGCTTTTTTAAAATCCTTGACCTTATACTTTAAAAGCCCAATATCTAACAGAGGTTGTTGTTGGATTTGCTGATAAAAAAATAAAATCAAGAGTACACCCAAGAAAGGGCTAAGCATATTACTAAAGAAAATAAAAGTTAATTTCTTTTAACAAAACAAAATATCCTGTAGCCTGTTCAAAATATCTGTAACAAAGGAAGTGTAAAAATTAGGGGTCTGGTGACATGGGCCATGTGATCCAAGATGTGCTGTAAGAATGCTTCCCTTTCAATTAAGAGGGATGGGTATGATTTAGTCTTTAGTCCCACAAGATTGGAAACTAGTAGAATTAAGTGATAACCAAATATTAGAGATTTCAATTTATTCTAGTCATTGCTAATTGCTGCATACTGGTATACATATGTATTTTGAAGGAATTTGGTCAAATATAGCAGTCATATATCATTCTTTCACACTTTGTTTACTCAAAGTTATATTCTTTTGCACCAGCTTCTCACACTATTGTGCAATATTTATAAACTTTTTTTTTTGCAAAGGTTTGTGAAACCCACAGCATTTGTGGGCTCTCCAGTCTTGCCTTATCTGTTTTTGCTAACATATCACAAAAGCAGCAAACGTAGTTAACTTCTATAGGGTCAAACAGTTGCTTACAGATAATTTTATAATATTATTACACAAAGCTGCCTTAGCAGTTTATTACAGGGTAGCTTTTTTTTTTTTTTTTTAATCCCCTTCTTAATTTAGCACATCATTAAGGATAAATATGCTTAGGTCCCAAATGGTATCTCTCCTTTTTGGGGAGCTGCTTAATATGTGTGCTTCTACCATTTTTGGTTTCTTTTTTAGAAGCTATTTGGCTTGTTTTGCTTGGCACTAACTTATTTCATTATTTACCTTGTAGCTGCTTTCCAGTCCATGATGAATGGAGGCAATATTGGAAAACAGATCGTCTCAGTTTCGAAGTAAAAGTCACTGGTTCGAGAATAATAATTGCATTCTGTGTCTAATCGTGGGCAAGTTTTTACTTATACTAATTTCCATTTCTTAAATAAACCATTAAGTTGTTCTGTATGTACTAAAAGCAGAGATTTTGGGATGCTAATAAACTAAATTGAACTGGAAACAGAAATGCAATCATTTATACTCGAAATGAGTAATACGTTCTTTGACACGATTTTGACAGTTGCAAATATTTAATGGGTGTGGTTTGAAAGTTAGAACATCCCAGTGTTGTCCCAAGCATAGGCTCATCACCTGGTTGGTGTGCGATGCCACTTCACATACTGAGGTGAGGAATTCCTATCTCTTTATTGTATTCTGTGCAAAGTAGGGAATTAGGGGGCAACCCAGAGAAGTCTGGCTCACCATCATCAAAACTTTACACTATTTATGCATTTTAGCAAACAAAGGCATCAGCACTCATTGGTTACAGTTGAGATAGCTTTTTCATTGATTAGTAGTCAAACCCTTATTTGCTCGTTATAGCTCTCATTTCTCATGCTAATTATTCCACACGTGCAGTTCTTTCCTCCATTCCAGTTTGGGATCTGTTTTGAGTAGGTGGTCAGGAGATTGGTGGTTGTGATCTGCCCTGCCAGAATTACCTTTCCCCTGTTACTGTTCAGTCCTGCTGACTTCATTCCAGGGCTCTCTTCCAGCCCATTCATTTTGGGGTTGTGTATCCTTTTCCTGAAAACAAAGGATTAGCCATGACTACAAGTTTCACAATGCAATTGCTTAATCATAACTGCCTTGCTATAGCTACTGGTTAAAACCAAAAAACTGCAAAGTTTGATTCCAAACTTGAGCAACTAGATATGACCAGAAACAATTTCCAATAAGTAGTTTGTATGCAGAGACATAGTTTTGGTCATTACTAATGTAGATATGTACCATTCCCATGCTAGATTGTCTCAATGCCCAGGAACTTCTCTAGGAAGTTTTAGCTTACTAGTGTAAATTTTCTCTGATAGTCCAATCTGGTTAATAATTTTAGAGTATAACTATTCTTTTTTTTTTTTTTCCAGATAATTGCAATAAAAATTCCATTCTAGAATTCAATGTCTCTAATAACAAAGGTATTTCCATTTTGCCATACAAAACAAATTTCCATAGATCTGTCTTGTCCATTTCTCCATATTGTATCATTATATCCCGTTTTCAGAGCACCTGAAACCTAATTTATGTACAATTCCATCAGCATGCAACCTCAGACTTCAGTCAGAGATAGTTCAGGTGTAGGGTGGTTCTTTTTTACTCTTCTCAATCTTTGCATTTCAGACTTAAGTGAAGTTTTCTTTTTAGAATTCTTGTCCTAAATTCTGCTGTACCTTTATAATAATCTCCCCAGTTTCACTAGTTTGACTGGTGTTTACACCTCTCCAAGGTGACAGACAGAAAATCTCAAAACATGCTGCCTGATGACAGAGGTAACTCTGCAGACAGCTGACCTGCTCCTTCAGTAGCTTCTCTTGGCTCTGAAGGTTTTGGTCTAACAATGCTCTTTTACCATCTCAAGGGAGAACTTTGTAGAAATGAGTCACCATTACCAAGTTTGACTAGCAGAACCCAAGCCAAAAGGGACTTGTTCAAGGGAACAGAAAAGGGAATAGATAATTATCCTAAAGACTTTAGAATTCCACTGTTACATTTAGACATTAACAAATATTTATCTAGAGAATAGGATTGTTCATTACTCATTCTGGTTAACAGATGATTGGTTTTGGGTTTACTTTGCCTTTGAGAGAAATGCTTACAGATAAATATTGTGAAAGTTAGGCAATGCAGGCTTATAAAGCTTGTTAATTGGTGTGTGTATTAGAATGAGAGGCAGCAGGAAACGCAGTGATCTTAGGCACTACTGAAAAGGTGTTGAAATGTTACTTTCCTTTCCAGTGTAATGAGTAAAAGCCTCACTCTAATATATTTATGTTTCCAGAGATACATTTGTTTGTCCAAAGTCCAAATTTTATTATTTTCAACAATATTTGCTAAAGAGCTACTCCAGAGTGAGCTCATCTCTGGCACCATGAGTTAACACACCTTCCACAAGTAATTGTCCTCTAGGAAGTTATTTTTTACAACTGAAACAACATATGATAAAATTATAACATTCCCAGAACTATTATTTGTATAGGAATTGCTTAGTAATCCACACAAGTCAGGAGTCTATTAAGCTGTGATGTGAGGGGTGATTCAGAGTTGAGATCATGCTGAGATACTGATTCCTTACCATAATAAAGGCAGCTTGATTGCAGCAGCATTCCTGTAGTTAGGTATGGGAGGGGGCAATACAAGTTCTAGCAGCATTAGTCAAATGGCTTTAAGAAAAAAAGTTAAGAGACATGCAAAGTAAACCTCACCCTGATATCCCCAGTGTTTAGTAGTTACTTATGAATCCTGGTTCATGTTAATTCTTAAGAGTAAACAAAAGCCAAAGGGAGAAGATTCTTTAAATCAAGTACCAACAGTTATAAAAAATACTGGGGGTTTTTCATCTTGTCTTAATTTCTCCATATTTGTAATAGTGTGGCTCTTCAGCTATCATATGTTTTGTACTATGAGAGGTGTCATTTAACAAAGGGTGACAAACAACTCATAACAAAAATCCATTATGCTTTGGATGTTGCTTTTCATGGTAATTAGTCCAAATGCTCAGTCCTTTTTTTCTTTTGGGTTGATGGGTTTCCTGAACTGGTGATTGTGATCTCCCCATGTCAGAATTGCTTTTACCCAGTCTGAGCCAATTTCAGCATAGTGGCTGAGTTGTCTTTGTTAGTTTCTTCCTTATCTTGGGAGTTCTGCCAAATGTCCTCGTGGCCTGTAAATTCTACATTCTTTGTGTCCTCTATTAGCAGTACATTCTCCCAAAGCTTTGCTAACCTCCTGCTATGTCTGAGATCGCTGAAGCATGTCAAGCCCTAAACTTTAAAGAGGCCAACAAGTACTTTGTCTTTATAACACCTGGGCATCACTTAGAGCTTGCTAGTTAGCTGCTATCTGGTTTGTGGATTAAATCTTCTTTCTTGTTGATTAGGCTTGAAAATACACAAATATCAAAGAACATCCTTTCTTGAGAAAATTTTTATGTATTTCAGATTTTGCAACAATAAGGCAGGACCCTGTTTCACAGCCCCCTTCTGATTCCCTGTAACTCTCTGGGCAAGTTGTTAATTATTTCTGTCTCTTGAGATGTCAGCATCATAATCAGTCTCTTCCCTCTTACCTCATTGTTTTGGTTTCCCTTTATTGCATTCCACATTCTTTAGGTCAAGCTGTTCTCCTTTAACCAAAAACAGGCCCATACATCTGTTTCTTATCTCCATCAACACAGCTGGTGGAGTTCCTCAAACAGGGTTCAGTACCTGGTGTGCAAAGCCAGTACTGATGCTCAGAGTCAAGATACTTGGTTTATTTCATGTTTGCACAAAAATGGATGGTACGCAGTAATTCCACAAAGCCAGCTTGGAACACATGCATATTTATATATTTCAGATTAGCCTATCTCTGTCTAATACATATTCATTTTTAGTCATAACTGACTGGCACAATCTTTGCTAACTAGTTCTGCATGTGCATAACTGCTCATCTTTTGAGTCAGTGGGTTTCTTGAGTCAGTGGGCCTTGAGTCCATGGTCATGATCTACTGCCAGAATTACTTTTCCTCTAAGGATGCCATTTCTGAGCCAAAGCAGTTCATCATCTTGTTTACCTTCTTGATTTAAGGTGGGCCCCTTAGTATTGGCTGGGGTCCTTGTTTCATTGTTCCTATACTGAATCTCTTTAGGTCATCTTGACTTTCTGGCATAAACCAGCAATTTTTCCATGTACACTGAACAGCAACTTTTGTAACTTATACACCACTGGCACAACTTCTAGGAAACAAGTAGTCTTTATACAAAAAGGTGTCAAGGAAAGAGTCATACAAACACTGACAGAGAGTCACTCATGCTTAATCACTGATGCCTATGACAAAATTCCTAATGCACATGTGCAAATCTCAGTCCAGTTCATTATATTATCATTTACACAAACAGATTTTCCTAGCGGGATATGTGTGTGCGTGTCTTTTGAGTATTACAATAATCTAGGGTAATTCTAGGTTACGGTTTCATTCTATCAGCTATCAAGTTGCTATTTAACCTTATATTCTATTAGAGTTTCTGCTTGAGCCTCTTTGAAAAATTGGTTGTCAACTAAATAAGAATTTATAGTATTCTGTTCCTGGGTCCTCTTCACAGAGCATTCCATTCCTGAGGACTCTTCACTGCTCCATTACTCCAGCCCACATTGTTATGGTTTCAAAACTAACCTACAGCTGCTAGGGGCTTTTTGTGAACTTTTATGCATTTCTAGCTTCATGCGACAACGTTAAGGAAGTTCATCTACAATCTTTATAAATAAGCATTTGCAAAGGGTAATAAAATGTAAACATTATTGGGCAGACACACTTTTTTTTTTTGTAAAGCCAATCTTCTGCTTTGTATTTATTAGTCTTGTGCATTCTTATTTCTATCCCATCTTCCTTTGTATCTTGAAGTATTGCTGTTGTCTGCCCTATATTTAATTTTCTTCCCTTCTGTTTTCTAACACTCCATTTTCATCCCTTTCATGTTTTTTATTTTTTTTTTTTTCAGTTCATCGTGTTTCTTGTCCTTCTTTTTGGCTTCTTTATTGTCAATGGGGAAAACATGGTGTTTTTCATAAAAGCACCTATTAGTGTCTAGTGCTAAGTTGGGTAGTTTAGTGTCACGATTTCATGTGAAATGTCAGTAACACCATGAAAAGACCTTGCCAGCTCAGACATAAATGTTTCTTATTGCAGTTTATGGTAGCTATTGTTACAAAAGTGAAGAGACCTGACACAGATGCCTTTCAAATAGCTTGATCTTCTATTCTATATTTTAATGCATTGATTGTGGAAGAAGCAAATGCAGGCTTACTTAGCCCTGTTTCTAACATTACTTTTCTCTTTTGCTGTACTACCTTTCTCTTTACTGTCTTCTCTTCACAGTGGGAAATGTTTATACAATCCATAAATAGACTGCCAGGGGAGAAAAGATCACAGGCAGATGACAGCATCCCACAATAAGAAATGGTAGCAGCAGCTGGAATAAGCTTCAAACTGAGAAAATACTTTGTGAGACAACTCAGAACACTTTAGGAAAAGCACAGAAAGAAGCAGAAATGAGACAAGATGTTTTAGCCACACTGACACAGAATTTTGCAACCAGAAGTATAGATTCAAAGTAGTAAACTAAAAAGTAGTGGAATTTAGTTTTGCTACAGCACTCTGGTCTGGGCAGAGTGATGGTAAGAGTGTTGTATGTGCAACAGACCCCATTCTCTGCCAAATAGCAGCAGAAACCAAGAAACAAGGCTCCAGTGAGGAGAAGTGAGAAAAAGAAGACTCCATAAATCCACAAAATGAGTGTAAAGCAGAGGAGGGTGGCTCTATAAATCCAGTAAATAAGGAGATAATACTGGAACAACTGCCTGACAAGGCCAAAGAAGAAATTTGCTTGACTTTTGTGCTAATCTTTAGGCATTAGCATAGTAACATACAATCCCATAAGCCATTTCCTCCTATAGCCTGGATGGCAAAATAAACAGGTAGTCTGCTTTTAAATGAAGGCAAGAAAATATATAACCAATGAATCAGGCGGAGTGCTGCTATTCCAGGGCTTGGAGTGTGTAAAAGTGGGTCCTGGCACTGCAGGTGTGCCAGCTCTGTGGATCACTGCCCAGCACCTGCTCTGCATCCACAGGAAATACACCTCTTGACTGTGTCAGTCAGCTTCTTGCACACCTGGAGAGAGAACCCATAGCTGGGACAACAGCAGTTTTGGTGACCCAGGTGGAAGAGCTACAGACTCGGATTGTCCTACTGTGCCAGCAACAGCAAATCAGATGGGACAGGTCTTCAGTGCACACTGACCCCTTGATCAGGGACTCCACCAAATCCTCTTTAGAGTCGAGGTGCTGCAACACCTGAGAGAGGTATTTCAGTAAGGCCAAAGGGTGTGTGGGTGTGTCAGCTTTCCTGGACCCCCTGAATTTTCTAGATTGGTAAGTTCCCTTTTTTTCTTAAAAAAAATTTCAGCCTCCTCATAAGCCACGCATTGATGCTCAGTGCGGGGGCTTAATCCATCAGTGGGTTCAAGTGTTGTGCAGTGCAGAGACTGTTGGAGATCCTAACCTAAGGATAAAAGTATTGGGTAGGATTATATTTAACAATGGGAATAAGCCAATCCTCCCCATTACGCCCCAACCCACAGCCCCCTAGGATGCATCCTGAAAAGATGGAAGAAGTTTGGGGGCAACACAATGACAAGGGGAAAGATGAAAAAGTATTGTAATCAATTGTGGCCAAATCATAAACTGGACAATGGTAAAAGATGGCTGCAACTCAGAATCTTGAGGTATGATACTGTATTGCATTTGATGTTTTGTCAAGGGGAAGGGACACTGACCTCATCATGCTACAAGGCATAGATCAGGAACGAAGGACACCGGGGGAACCACAGGCCAACAGAGGAACAAATCCAGTTTTCTTTGAAGGGTGGCTCCCAGATTTATCATAATATCTGCATGGCTATCAGAGGTTTGTCCAGTTATCAGTGGCTCATTTTAGTGAGTGGTGATGTGTTCTGGGAGATGGCCTGCATTTTATGAAACCCTTTTATTTTGTTTGTATTTAAAGACAAATACACTGTGTTGTGGCTTTTGTTACTTATAGTTAACTAAGGCAACCACTTGCCTGTGTAACAGGGACAGCTAAATGAAAAGCACAGGCTAGGGTCTAGCTTCTCAGAACTACTGCGATATAAACAATTAAGACATTTCAAAGCAGGTATTGATAAACAAAATCTTCCTGTGTGAAAGTGAATAGTTCAAGCAGGAAAGTTAGGATTTTCCTACGAAGATTGTAGAATATTGAAGAACTGTTTAAGAAGGGAAAAGTCTGTATTAACATGAGACAAAGTAAGTTTTACTTGTCTTTTAGGCAACAAAAGCTGCAGTAGCTGAGTCTGTAGAGCATGAGGTCAGGGATGCTTCCTATGCAGGGTAGAGTTCTAAGTTTCTACTGCGTGCTTTTCACTGTGACAGCAGGGCAGTAGGATAGTCCCTTTCACTCAAAATTTATTACATTGTTGCCACATATGTATAGAATTCACACATCAACCATGTTAGGTGCATGTGGTTCTCATTTGGGCTCTTGGAGCCAGGGATAATGCATCTACAAGCAAAACATCTTCGCTTGCCACAGTAAGAATAGAGATTTTTAGCAGAATTCCATCCATCAACCAAAAACATCCCATGGAGCCAAAAAGTAAGTATTTGACAGGCTGTAAGGTTTTTAAGTCCACAGATATATGATTATATTGAGATTTCATTATGGCAATTGACTGCTAACACCACAACGTCTCATTTCAGAACAGTCTTGTCACAGGGTATAAAGTATTTTATTGCCACTTCTTATGCTCTCTAATCACATAGAAGTAATTTAATTGTGAAATGTCATTTTATTATCAGTTTTTCAGTAGTGTTTCTCACTAATAAATTTTGCTCCCTGCCTCTTATTTTCTAACAACTTTGCAAAACAAACTTATGCAGCAACAAATGACATTCTGTATTCTCTTAACAATGTATTTAACTTACATAAATGGGTGCTCTTTCTTTTTCCTATTACATCATTAATCATTGAAGAACAGAAATTAAGGAATAGAAAAACTGACACTTTTTAGAAACAGCAAAAAGTCTTTATCATAGTCAGTATTTTCTTCCAATCATTTTCCTGTGTGTTTTACTACAGTCACTACTGTTTTTTTCCAAAGGTGCCATAAATAAGTTACCCCTCTTTTTTCTTGAGGAGCCATAAATAAGTTACTGTAAAATTACCTAAAGTATTTCAATATTCCACTCACAGCAGGTCTTTTGTGAAGCAACGCAGTGTTCTTTACAGATCAAGGCACCTCAGCTCTCTTGGCTCCGGATCATTGCGTTCTTTATAAATGTTCTATCATTTTTGGACTTACAAAAAAATGAAAACAAAGAAATGAGTTTTCTTGGATCACTCTTTGGTGCATTTGACTGAGACCCAGAAACACAGCCCTGATCAGTTCAATTACAGACTTTATAGGCATCAGACCATAGTATTCCTTCAGCCTCTCCCATTCTGAGGACATGGTCTCCATTTTTTGATTGGAAGCTGAAAACCCCAGCACCACTGATAATTCACTGTCCTTTAACAGGTCATGTGTGGGAGAATTGGCAACCTCAGGAGTGGAAAATGAAACTCCTTCCTTCCAGAGAGTGAACTTGTTAATTTGCCAGCACTCCCAGGGCTTAGAACAGTAGGCCACAGCTCAGGTAAACATGAACACAAATACATATACACACCTAAAAGCCTATAATCTGCTAATATGTAGCATTATGAACTGAAAAAGGGTATAAGCATAACACTCTGACTGTGAAGGCCACTGCAGCACCTTTGAAATAACTATTACTTCAAAGACATCTAGTCTAGTCTTGTAAAAACACGTCAACCCTGAAATAAAAATCAAAGTTAAGCACAGATCCAGAAACTCTTCAAGTTCTTTGCTCATTTTTTCCAGCATTACAAAAATCAAGAATTTAATTAATTAAAAATATTTTTCTATTCACAGTAGTAATTGGCAAACATTTCCATTTGTGAGCCATATGGACATATCTATCTCTGTATCACCAAAAAAAACCTCATTGAAGTGATTATTATACTGTATTGATGTATAATGTATAACTGTGTTATATAACATGTATTATACAGTATATTGTATAATACAAGAAAAGTATATATTACATATTGCTGTACATTTACTATTTAATACAGTTCTGTAGCATTGCAGGTGCAGCTTTGGATCTCACCACATAATGGTTGGGCTGTGTGGAATTCCAGCATCACAAAACGATAGGTTGTACCTTGACAACTTGTTAAGCTCTGTCTAAGATAGAACTTGGAGTACTTCTATTATACTTCAGGAGCTCTGACAGTTTTTCATTTCTGCTATGTAAGTTCTGAGCTCTGATGATTTCAGTGTCCAGGTTTTATAAATCAGAGCTGAGGTCAGTGCAACCAGCCACGTTCTCATTGGGGAGAGGAAGAACGCCAAAGTGCCATATGTTCGCTGCAGGAAATAGCAGGAATAGACCTGCCAGGCCAGGAGCAATGCCATTGCCAGGTGAACAAGCACAGCCACAAGGCGTTGGACGTGACGGACGTGGGAACGGAAGCTGTGGCCCTGGCATCGCAGCAACAGGCACCAGCAGAGGTAGGCCATCAATGGCAGGTTGAAAAACATCATCTGAAATGAAGAGCAGAGAAAAATAAGACAATGAGCAAGCCAAGGGTTCTGGGTAAACGAAGGCTTAGAAAGATACATGCATGTAAAGCTGTGCCATTCTAAGGGCTGAGTACAATTCCCAGAGATGGAATCTCAGGATGCACTTCCAAGACTCTGCAGCTGATAGAGCTGTGACTGCCTGTGCCTCACTCCCAGACCAAGCATTCCTGCCCATTCCCTTGCAGTGAGATGCACTAACATGCATCTGACCTTTCTTGGAGCTGGTTCAGGGAGCCAGGCTCAGCAAAAAATTAGCATGGCAAAACCAGAAGGTCTGTATGTCAGTTTTAACTGACCCAGCCCACGATGGTGTCACTCTGGTACAAGGGAGACACCACGAAGAAAGAGGCAACACTCATTTGGTCCTCTGGACTCGTGTGCTTGGAGAGTGACACCTACTGATCTGGAGGGTTATTCAGGGTGCAAGGGCTGCCCTGGACACTCAGGTTTTTTTGTTTAATCACTGTGTCTGAGCCGAGGGCAAAACTAGAACATTTATAGAAAATTTAAAGTTGTAAGTGTGTAGAGGTGGCCTCTAACCCATATAGCCAGGGAGTCCAAAGCACCATCATTTTATTAGAGAAAAAGAGCCATTTGTGAAAATAATGCACAACCTCCGTCCTTTCTGCCCTTTAAATCTGCAGAAAGGTAAGGAAGACCTCTTGTCAGATATGGTCTCTAATCTCTCTAATTCCAAGACTCCTTCCTTTATAAAACTATTAAAAAAAATTGGAAAAAAATCCCAGAGAAAAAAAGCAGTTTTTCGGCCTTAATTTTATAAATACATACCTGTAAAATACCAACCACGAATGTCATACTGCCCTGTAAGAAGGAACCACCAACAAACACCCCAAAGGAAAAACAGGCCCCCATCTGGCCATCTATCAGTTCACCTACAAACCATGGTCCTGCAAGAGAGGAAACCAAACATCACCACCAGGAAACACAATACAGACACAGCCCTTTCCCACATGGCCCTTTGTACCTTGAGACTTCTCTACTGCCTGTTCATAGTAATAAGCCTCATGTTTTCATCTTCAGCAAACTGGTGTGAAAATACCACACTATTGCAGGGATTTGTGGCATGCAATGAAAATACTTCTAAGATAGTTTCATCTCTGTGACAATTTCAACACCACATATAAAATCTTCCTTATGAGAGAGGTGAAAAGGTGGATCCTTTCAAAGGGTAGCTTTTTCCCAGAATTACAGTCAGATGTATGAAAAATATGGTCACAAACAATTCCAGCCTGGCTCAGCATAGAAATTAAAATAGGCAGGCTGCTCTACGTTATGCTTACTACACTGACTAACAAGAAAATAGCTATTTCAGTAACGTGTTATCAGAGAAGAAGAAACTCAGATTGTAAGATCTGATGCTAACAATCAAAAAATAAGTGAAAACCAAACTAAATTTAAAAATACTCACATTGCTTTCAGAGTAATTTAACAATTTTAATGTTTAATTAATTCAGGGGCTCTACGTTAGTCTCCTACAAATAAACCTTTAGTCTCTTTGGGTATTAACTTTGAAAGTTCCACATAGATTATGTAACTTGAGTAGATTTTCCTCATTCCCCATCTCTTAAGATGTTAGAATTCTTAATTTTCATCAGGATCTGATGTGTAATTTCACAATACTAATTTATGTCCTCCAATACTCTAGGCTACTTACCCAGAACGGTGTATAAATTCAGAACCAGAATTGAGTAATAGAAGGTGTTTGTTTTACTGAAGACATGAAGGGAATACGAAGTCAGAGTAAGTAATCCTGGCTTTTCTAAACAGAGACAACATTTAAGAAAAATACACTTAATTCAGGTTGCAGCATCTCCCCAGATATATATCTATGTAAAATACTGGTCTTTCTGAAGCAAATCTGCACATTATTTACTCATTCTTTTAAATAAGATATATAAAAATAATGTTTGGTATGTCTACCAGAAGAAATGCAAAGGAATGCATTGCTATTACTGTGATAACTGAAAGTAAGAAACCAATAAATATAACAATCTATATTAAAAACAGGAGAGGAACCTGCCATTCTAAAGGAATACACTTACTGTATGCAAATAAAACTGAACGACCATTCTATACCCAGAAAATGCAGTTAGCTAGAATGAAAAACATGGAGAAAATATGTATTAAATGAAAAGTAAGAGAATCAAAACAGTAACTGTGGAAACCCAGAAAGGCAGGTCAGCATGGACTAGATTAACTGGATTTCCTTTGATTAAATCTACTTTAGTGAGATCTGAGAGCAACTCAAAATTAAGGCTAAGCATTAAAATGACTTTATTCTGACAAGCATGTGGTGTTAGCAGGAAAAAGCAATATTAGCTTTCTAACTAAAGCAGACAATTCATAGATCAAGAGAGCCTTTCTATAAAAGTTAGCTTGTAGAGTTATACCTATTATGTGGCTGCCCTTCTCACAAAGAATTAACCCCCAGAGGGAAAGCTTCACCTTTGGAAATCAACAGCTCTAACAAATTTATTCACTAATTTGTAAAACATCTGTTATGGCCCACATGGACTTAGCTGACCACAGAGTCAGCTCTTTTAATATTTGGCTGCTGAGTTCCACATAAAGGCAATTGAAAATCTGTTCCTTTTCTATGTAAGCAGTTACTGTAGTTACCTCAGAATGCTACATGATTAGGAGTATAAAGGAAGGGACAAACACTGACATGAATAGGAAGGGAGGTGACTTCCAGAAAAACCTCATTAGTAAGGTGTGGTTTAAACAATTGTTTAAAGAATAAACATCATGAGCTTAATAGTAATAATTTTCATTTACAAGATCTATCACAAACAAAATATCAAGTTATGACAGAAATGGCCATAATATTATTTTGAGAAAGACCCAATCCTGTTCATGTTCTTTGCAAAAATTAACAAAAATTATCTTTGCAGAAGGAAATCTGTTTCTCCACTCAGGCGAGAGAGAATTCATTGACAACTACAGTGAAACAAACACACATAAAGAACTAATACAAAATAAAACATTTATGCATTGGATTCTTTAGTGAGAACATGAAAATAAAACCCTGGATTTCAATCAACCAAATTTTTTTAAACAAAGATGCCTGCTCAAGTTTCTAGTTCACTTTATTTGATATATTGGAGGTTTTCCAGGTCCCCTTAAAAGCAAAACAGCAGCTTCTGAGAAACCAATCAAACCCCACAGCAGCAGATGTAAAATGCATATGGTGATTAACAGCACAATTATTTACATGTTGTTAGCACACAGGTCAACAGTAAAAGTTTAGGGGAAGATAGATTCACTTAAAACCACATACAAACATTAGTTCATACCTTTGAGTGCTGGCTTTTGGAGGTGTCTAAAAACAACAAGCAAGGTGATCTGAATCAGCACAATCAGTCCAAAGAGCACACGAGCCTGGAAAGACAGCCTGACTGTAAGCCAGCCCTGGAGCAGTAGCAGCCTTGGAGCATGCCTTATGGACACTGACAGAATGGTACAAAGATTTCTATTTGAAACACATATTCAAAGCTTGTTGGTGTCATTGAAATGAAGAGTTATTGGATTTGTATTGTACTGACTTGAATTCTGCTGAATGGCTGAAAGTAATAGACCTGAATCTTTAAAAAACAGAGTTTGTAAACACATGTATTGAAAAAGTGTAATTACACGTCCAAGGAAAAACATTGTCTGAGCACTGTACTGAGGAGAAAAGCTGTTCAAGACATTGTGTAGAATGTGTGACTCATTAAAACAACTAAGATAATAATTTTGAGCCAATTACGATACAAACTACAGCCACATGGACTTTCTTATGTTGTCCTAGAAGTGCACCTTAACTATTATGACATTACATCCTTCTTTGCATATAATGAGCTCCTTTTTGCTGGAGCTAGTAATAATGTCAGCAGCTGACAGAATATTTGCAGCTTTCTTGCCAGAAAACATACTGCAACAGATCACAGTGAACTTCTCTTTGATTTAATGTTTCCTTTTTCTACTATCTCCAGTAGCTCCTTTTCAATTTCTTGCTTGCACAAAATGGGTCTACACTTATGCCCAAAAATGGATAATTGGGACTAAATCCAGGAAATCAACTGTTAGCATGAACCATTACTGCACATTTGTGGTTGAAGTGTGCAACTTGAGAAACTTTAAATGTTTTGGAATTCCAACAGAGTCAAATTGGAAAAAGTAAACTGCATTCAAGCCTACCAGGAATTAGGAAAATGCCTAGCACAGCTCTGGAAACCAACATGGAATAATATGTTTTGCTGAAAGTACTTACTAGAACATAGTGGTCAGTGAGAAGAATAAAAGATGGCCAGAAGTCAAATCTAAGAGAGAGACTTTCTTCCATAGCAAATAAATGGCCCTTTGTGCCAATTCTTCCTGAAGCATCCTAGATTGATATAAAATGAGAGCAATTACATACCAGTAGTAGAGAAAACCATCTAGTTGAAGTTCCTAATTATCACTGCAGCTTTTCTAGAAAGATCCAATTGATGCATGCTTCTCTGGCATAGTTCTGTATTAAATACTTCTACCTACAAAGGATTACTTGCTGTCAATTCGGCAGTTTCAAGTAAATTGGTGATTGTAAAATCATAATCTAAAAGTGCTACATATGAAGAAGATACCATCAGAGATTCAGCAATTTATGGAAGACTATGACTGCTCAATTCTAAGTAACAGCCCATATTAAAATATCTTGAAGTTTTGTTGTGCTTCACTTCTGGTGTATTTGCTACAATCTGATATAGATAAACAAACAGTGTTCCATTTGTTCAACAGTTTGAGCACAGTGTTCCAGGTGTGGGGCCTGACAAGCACTCAGTAGAGCAGGATAGTAACTTCTTTATCTCTGCTGGTAATGCCCTTGGAAATGCACCCTGGCATCCAGTTGGCTTTCTCTGCTGCACCAACAAACTGTTTATTCATATTGAGTTTATGGTCCACCAGGACACCAAGGTTCCTTTTCACAGACTGCTCCCTAGCCAGACAGATCACAGCCTGTGCTGCACTCCTGATTGTATGTTCCCAGGATTATGTTTTCCCAGGCACAAGTCCTTACACTTGTCCTTGATGAACTTCATAATGTTCTTCTTGGCCCACAATTTGCCCTTGGTCAATCTGTGTTGGCTCTTCCCAGTCACATGCTTAATCTGACTTGTGATAGTCCTCCCTAAGGATTTGTTTCCTAATTTTCCCAGGGACTGTCTTGAGCCATTCTTGTAGATAGGAGTGACATCAGCTTTCTGCCAGTCTTCTGGGATGTCCCCTGACCTCCACAACTTGTCCAAGACTATGGAGAGTGGCTTTGCAATGATGCCAACCAGGTCTCTTAACACTCTTGGGTGGGAATTGTCAGGGCCCATTGATTTGTAGGGTCAAACTCCTGGGACAGGTCTCACACCAACTGTTTCTTCACTGACAGTGGGTCTCTGTTTGCATCAACCTTGATCCTTGTTCCCAAGGCCTGTGGCCCAACACTGCTGGTAAAGACAGAGGTGAAGAAAGTGTTGAGAACCTCTGCCTTTTCAGCATTGTTGGTGACTAATTCACCTCTGCTGTTTAACACCAGGCTAGCATTTTCCTTCTGTTTCTGCGTGTTGTTTATGTACCTTAAGAACCCTTTCTTGTAATTTTTGCATCTCTGGCCAATTTCAATTCAAATTTGCTCTTCTATCATGTCTTATTATATTTCTTATGAAAAATAATATTTCATTCTTTAGCCCAGCAGCTTTATGAATATTTTGGTGCTTAGGAGTCAGTAATCATTCCTTCATTAAATCCTTTGGGTTTTGTAATCAGACAAATACGTAAGTAAGTCTTTTATCATGTATTTTGTTCCTAGTTATGTGAGGCAGGAGGGTGACAGAGAAGCCACGACAAGACAAAAAATTCAATACAAAGAATGCCAACAGGTAACTTACCTGGACAGTCACATCTATGCGATGGAACCCTTCACTGTAGTTTTGTGGGCTCCACTTCAGCACATAGAGAGGGCCAGACACCTGATGTGCATTCCCCAGGTGAACTCCATCTATGTAGACTTGGACAGAGATAATGACAGAAGGAGAGAATGCCAGAATTCTAAGGAGTAAATAAAGAGCAAAATAAACAGATTTGTTACAGGATTTGCAGATATATTGTTACTTCCTTAAGAGAAGTCCCTAAAGGTTAAGCTACCTTGTAATAAAGAGTTCAAAAGATTTAGTAATTGTAACAGTGAAATATCTGTGGGCTAATGGTAACATGGCAGCTCTTTCCCACATTTAAAAAAAGAGTATTTCTGTATGGCACTACACAAAAAACAGAACAGAAAACTGGCTGTGGAACAGACAAAAAGGTGGCAGAGATTGTAAGGTCCTGGCAGAAATAATCCTAGAACTCTTGCTTCAAAACATTTGCTAACACAAGTGAGATGCATGCTCCAGCACATAGACACATAACCAAAAACTTGTAGATGGCTTCATTAAAAATTGCCAGGCTCTCTCTCTCTTAAGTCCTTTGTTGTTGGGAGTGGTTTTTTTCCCTTCTTTTCTTTTTCTTTTTTCTTTTTGCTAGTCAGAAAATAACCTTCCAGTGTTTGTAACTGCCTGTAGGAGAAATGGAGTGGAATGCAAGGCTGGTATTACAGATCTCAGATACCAACAAATGTATTGTCACTTGGCAGTGCTTATATTCATAGAATCAATGATAGTAATACAGACTCAAAATATTGCATGTACAGTTCCTTTCATTTCTGGTAATACAAAAGGCATTCCAGAGCATGTTTTAGTCAAATGAAGGAGTTTCATACAGTTATGGTGAACAATTCTACCAGTGCATATATTTAATATAATCATAAGAATGTTCAGATAAGGTTCTGAATAGGAAACTGGAAAATAAATAGGACACTTAGTAGGATACTGCTTCCTAACTGAAAACTATGACAAACTTCTTTTGATTGTAATTCTATATATGCAGTAGTTCAAGTAGATTCATCTAACAGCAAATATAAAATGTTGAAAAGGGCCTAGAAATTTGAAAAATAAATGTAAAAATTAAATAAGGTAAAAATGGAAATATTGAGAGATTTAAAAGCAATATGAAAATTGGCAGAGGCTTCTGATGTTTTACTATATATAGGATGTAAAACTGAAAAGACAAGCAGCTAAGAAGTCCAAAGTGGATAGAGAAAACACATAGAAAAATACATAGACAAAATCCTGAAATTGGCAAAGTCAGTGTGAATATGTGAGATAAGTAACACAGATTACACATTAATCTATGCATATTTATTAGATATTAATCTATTTTAATGATTTATTAATCAACTTTGGTTACTTAAAGTTCAATTGACTTCAGGGGAAATAACTGCCTAAATAAGATAAGAATTACTACTACACAATCTTTTTATCACAGATATGGTACAAAGAGAACTCTCTGGAACAATCTTCTACAGAAAAGTGAATTCTGAGAACAGTAGACACATATTTTAAAAAATATTTTGTGTCTATACATATAAATATAGTTAAATATTGTGAAATCAAGACATTACAGGGTACCTGATATGAGTGGAATAAAGAATTTTGACTAGTGGTTCATGAGTAGGACTACTATAAAGGAAGGATTTGGGATTGGTGATGAGAACTACAGGCCACTCTTCAAAGTTAAGATCTGCAAAGCTGAGGAGATCGTGATCAAATGCAAGGATCCGGTACCTATAATGAAAGGAAAAAAAATTGTTTCATACAAACTACTGCATGCACAGCTGATTCCCATGCTTCTCAAGTTGCTAAGCAAAACCTGGATTTATTTTCCATTTATTCTTTTCAGGAGTCCCACATTAATGAACTCTGCTGTATTAACTGTACAGCTGCTTACCTCTGATGAGATTAATTTTATTATAAATAATAGAAGAAGTACTCCAAGTTCCAGGTGTGAAGATCTCTGGAATTTTGCACATGAATCAGATAGATGAACATTATGTTAAAGAAGTCAAATATAATGTACATTGCCACAGTATCTGTGTAGGTACTCCAGTTAAGGACAAATACTCCAGTATGCTCTTTCCCAGTATGCATACCAGTATCTTTCTTTGGGTTACTGCAGAATAAAAGCTGATATACTACTACACACTCCATGTAGCATCAGACATTTTTTGATGTACTAGTAAGGTAACATTTCCCAGGTGGACTATTTCTGTGTCAAGAATTCTAACAGACATTGCAGAGCATGTGTATTTTGAAGTAGTGATGCTGAATTTCATTACAATTTATTTGTCTACATTTGAATACTAAACACATACTAAAGAGACATTTAGATGTCCCCTTTTTAATTTCTAAATGTCAAGAATTAATAAAAAATTATTTAATTTATTAGCACACTGTTGGCATGGAGAAAAATCCCAAACATACACACAAAGACGTTTTTCAAAAGCATTAATAGTACTACTCAGTCAGGCTGATCTAATGCTTCTTGCAAATTCACCAAACAGCATAAAAAGGAATCACAGTACACCAAGGTAGGGTTCATATAATAGTTTGTTCATATAATAGTTTGTTCACTTACCTCCTGTTATCCATCCAGTCTCCCAATTCGAGTTCCAGAGTGCCACCACGGTGTTGACTGTGCAAGACTGGCATCAGCCCACCCATTGTATGGAGATGTCCACATAAATAGGCTGTGGCAGAACTAAAAAAAGAATATAAGAACTGTGATTATTTGGGGGGGGGAACGAAATATCACTGCAGAAAACCTAAAAAGTGAGAGATAAGCATGTGAAGAAAGGAAATAAATGTACTTCAGGCTGAAAACATACAGGATAAGAAGACCTTACCTCATTAATGTTCGTATTCCAGGGGATGGGGAGATGATTGTTGAGGTGGGATAATGGCCAAACCAGATAGTATGGTTGCTGTGCAGACTTTCTGTTGCCATCAAAGACAGCTCTGCCATTTGATTCTGAAACAGGTAGGTGACAAATCCATTTTGCTAAATAAATGTCCCACATGCATAACTTAAAAATGTAAATACTATTATAGATGAACACAAATCTTTCAAACAATTCTTCTATATTAAAAAAAACCCCAAATCTCCAGACAAACCACTACAAAAGTAAAGCAGCCAGCAAAATGGAATGCAAAGACTTATACATACCATGTTTAAAATCCCAAAAAAATTATAGGGTCTCTTAGGGCCTGGACTGAGTGTGGCATCCACGCAGATGAATGAATAGTTCCCAAAAGAGGTAGTGTGGATGTAGTGGAAGGAGCCATCTTTACGCCAGGCAGAGTATTTCCTAACAAAATAAAATGGAAATATTGCTGTTAGGAAAGCTTATAGGCATGACAAACATACATTGCTTTCTCTCCTTCCACTGACAACACATAATTTCACTATTTCTGACTTAAAAAATTGAAGTGCTTTTGATATTTTATGCCAAGTGGGCTTTGTACACATCTTCCCCTGGCAATGACTTAACATTTCAGCTAACAGTACCTATTAAATTTTTCTATTAAGGAGTAAATTCTGTAACTGAAATGATTAGGGGTTAATCTGAGAATCACTAGAATTCATTAAGTTTAATTGGGGGGTGTTTTTTAATTTTCTTTTGGCATTTTAGGTTGGGCTTTCTTGTGTGGGTTTGGGTTTTTTGGGTTTTAGTTTTGTTTTACTCCCTGCATGATATGTGGGAGCTAAAACATTCCTGAGTTAAGATGATGAGTATAGTTTGAACACAGCCATCCAGAAATCAGTTCATGTCCCTGTTCCTCCACCAATCAGAACAATAACTTTGCCAGAAAGGTTGACCTGAATAGGATACAAGCCAATATATTAAAAACAAATTTTCAAAATAAATCAACACAAATCAACACTTCTAATGCCATAAAAACCCTTTCACAAAATTTCTTTTTTTGAAGTTAACATTATCTTTATGAACATCATTAACTTCAATAAAATGTCTTCCTTTAGTCCCAGTTTGAGTACATGTAACTGTTGCATCATCCTCTGCTAATGCTGTGAACATATAATAGAAACCTATGCTTTTGTGTAAAAATATTGTATTTCAATACAACCCACTGCCTTATTTAATTTTAATGCATCATGAACACCAGAATGTGGTGTTGAATAACTGTTTTCCCTAGCTTCTAGTTTTATTTCTGCAGACAATTTTAATAATTTTCATAATTTTTTACAATTTTTTAATATATTAATAAACCAACTCAATTTCCCTCATCTTTTCTCTCCTAGAGTGTGACTAAAAATATTGTAGACATCGATGATTTAACACACTCAATTGCAAAACACAGAAGGATAAGAGGTAAGAAATCTGCACAAGGAATTCTCTATTTTCTCAATAGATTCTGCTCTACTCACTGACAATGCAAAAGACAGAGGGAATAGTAGATATGCTCCTGGGCTATAGGAAAGTTAGTGTAAAAGCATATATGTTATAACTGAAAACAGAACATTGTTTAGTGAATTTGACCTTGAATATAGCAGCATCTGTATGGTAAATAAAAGTACCTGTAATAATTCTGAATGCTATCCAAGTGTGGAATGTTGAATGCATCTGTAGGGGAGAAAAAAAGGAAATAAGGAAACTTTTGGATCAAATTGATAATTGGCCCCTGTATCTAACTTGGTAATGTTGAGATAAAGCAGTCTCAGCAGGTGCTGAAGAGCTATTTTGTTTTAAATGTGTGATTAACAAGCAGACAGTCTAACTGCAATGGAGACATTATATACTCAATGTAGTTAAGTGGCAATAGTTTTCTCATTTAAATTTCAATTAAAAGATAAAGGCATTGTGGGAATATAAATTGTTATTTAGTGGCTAAAAGCTAAATCTGTCTCCACTTTGACCACAGAGCTTTACAGAAGCTTTTTTGGTCTGGGTGCATGCTCTGTAAGCAAGACCTAACTCTTTCATGGAAAATAAAAGTAGCCATAGCATAAGAGAACAGTGTGTGTAAAATAGACATCAGCTTGGGGAAGTCTGTACTGCAATTGGGTTCCACCTCTCTATTAAAGCTGGTAACAGAAGCCTGGTGGAGAAATGGGTATAGATGACAAAGCATGCACTTTTTTCCCCACAGTGCTGGGCTTTCTAGTTCTGCCCTCCTGTAACATTTCTGCCCTTCCTGTTTATGCAGCCTACAAGATGGTCAGCTTGGGTTTGAATGCTTAGAATGTGTCAACAACTGATGGATACAAGCTATCATGAGTCATTTCTATTCAAAAGAAACCAAATTTCCTTTCACTGCTGGACATATGATAACTTTTAAACTTAAACCTGTGAGGGGGAAACCTATGAAAAGCAAACTGAAACCATTTCTTCAGTATGGTAAAGTTACAGCTTGCCCCTCCATTAAATAATGTGGTATATAAAATAATGATGTGGAAACTAACATCTGAAGTCATGTTCTATCACTTGCCAGGCAAAAGACTCTTACTTCTCTGGTACTAAAACTCCAGTAGGCCTGTAAACAAAGTGTGTCCTCAGTACATATGTGGATGGCAAACCTTCTCCTGATTCATAATGACCACTAACATACTAGTGAGTACAAACACTTTACCTCTATATTCTGTGATCTGCAATCACAGGAAAGACAGAGATGTTTCATTTCCTTCTTACCGTGATTTCCTTTGATGTCTATCCACTTAGTTTTTTCCATGACCCTCGATCTCTTCAGGATTGTCTGGTAAGTTTTCCACTCATCTTCTACCTGCTCAGATCCCAGTTTATCTCTTGTCTTAGCATCTGTCAGATCACCTGAAAGTGTAAAAAGGTGAGATATAACTAGAGCCCTACACAGCTTATACAAATACCGTAACTAGACAAGCATGGAATCCCTGCCTCCAAGTGTTAAGTGGCTGCAGGGCTGGGTGCAATCTGAATGTTCCTCTATCTGGTCCATGAGGTCACTGTAAGGGTAAATGCTTTCTAATGCAGATGCAGCAGCCTCATCAGACATCTATCGACCACATCACTGCAGCAATTTTACTAATTAGATAAGTAACTTGCTGTAGAAACAAGACTCCAGGTCTAGCATTAAGATTCTAAAGCCTTGCATACAGTAATGGCTCAAAACATTTTTGATTTTCTTGTCAAAACTTAATCCATTTCAATAGCAAGCTGTCAAATGAAGTGGCAAGGCTTATTTCACCCTTCTTGGTCCAATATGTTCAAATAGAAACCAGCAATAAAATTTTGTTTATTTGCTCTTCCTTTGTCAGTACACTCAACAGGAAATTTTTGCATTGCTTACCTGTTGCTAGAACAAGGCCTGGCTGAATTACATCGATTGTTTCAGAACAGAATTTTTCAAAGTCAGGAGCTCGTTTGGGATCCCGAAATTTGCTGATATGAATATCTGACACCTGCAAAAGAGAAGAATGAAACACTGCCCCAAGCAGAGGGTTATTGCTATCCAGGTTGGTCTGCAAAGCCAGGTATGTATATGAATGCAAGATAAGAGCAATCACAGTGATTGATATCTATATAAGGGATACAAGGAGAAACAGAAGTGGATGACTAGGGGAGAACAAAAGCAGAACAAGCAAAGGATACCACAACTCTAACCCCTAAAATCACATTTATATCACGAAAATTTCCTTAAAACTAAGGGTATACAATAATATAGGGAAATACTTAGCTACCCACAGTAAGTTGTGATGACTGCAAGTGGCCTATTGCCTTTCATATTCTGCAAGTTACTGGTGCAACACAGCGGTTTTGCTGCAAGTAAGAATATGAAGTAGTTCTGCAAAGCAATAGGTTAAAGCTACCTAGAACTTGAAATATACTGATAATTTATTTTGTACCTGGTGTGACATTTCCAAAAGCTGGGTGAAAGGATTTTTAACATTCTATCCATGCATTTTAATGGATCTAACAAGTGTGTTTAGACCCCATTCCATGTGCCTTCAAAAAGGCAAAGATTTCCCAAGAAATGATAATATGATTTGTACATAACTATAAAAGATGCTGTTCATTTCTGAATCAGTTAAAGTCCTCACATCAGAAGAGTCATTTGGGGAGAATAAGAAAAGTAAGATTTTTATATTTTTTTACATTGTGGCTTTTCAGTACCGTACAAAAAAATTAACTGATTGACTTCAGTCAATCAATTAATTAACTGTCCACCTCGATTTAAGCAAATGGTATTTGATGCTCAAAAAACAGTAAGCACATGCTCATGGCCATCTGACATTATCACTTGGAAAGAAAAACATTAACTTTCACATTCAGTTTAATAAACCTGTTCTTGCAAAGCTTCTAGTTTTTTGAAAAATCCAGATAAAGTACCTTGGAGAAAAATTATTTACTTCTACTTATTCAGCCATCTGTATATGAAGAAAATATTACCTGAATACAGTTTTTAAATTCTGCTTAGGAAAATTCCCCATTTGGAATTACATGGAATTTTTGCCTAGGTCAGAATTGCATGCTAAAAAAGGCAAACAATTTTAGATATAACTTTATTGTCACTTTCATTGATGCATTCAAACTAGTGTGAAGCAAAGAGCACAGCAAAACTACCTTGATACATCAAATCTCATTTAACCATTGACAAGGATACAACTAGTTTTGCTTCTTTTCAGCCTGTGGGTTTGCAATTAATTTATCTCAGTAATCAAACAGAGAAAATCAACACTTCTACAATTTTCATTCTGGAGAAAAAACAGTCTTACAAGAAACCTTACTCCTACTCTACCAGTAACTAGAGCAAATGTAAATTTCCAACTTTATAGCAGAGAGTGGTTGGGAAGCCTGATTTCCTACAATAACCTTCCTACTTTTCTTCCCCATACTATGATATGAGTTTTAGATTTAAAAAAGGTTTAACTTGTCATTTCTAAGAGTTACAGTGTCCTGGGACTTCTGAGAGCTGGGACTAAGTTTCTGTCATCACTAAAAACCATGAAATATGAAGATCTTAGGAGTGGAGTGGACCTTCTTCCTTTTTTTTTTTTTTAAGTTTTTTAAAATTTTTAATTAACTTCAGACAATATCCCAATAAAAGGAAAGACAGTGGGCAAGATGAAAAGCTTGTAATGCTCTTATTTAATTTTCAAAATGTAGGTGAAAGACCACTTGTTGCTCTTTCCTCTCCCTCTGACTGATGTGGATACTTGGCCTCTCTCATTGCATCATAGACAGTTACTTTCATTAAAATGGGTTGGAAGAGATTTAGGGGTGAGGAGAAATCACTATCAACATTCCTTATCTAGCAAAGATGTAGTTCAGGACAGGCAGGCATTAACAAGGGAGAATTACATGGTCTAGAGCAACAGTAGAATGCATCCAGCTGACAGAAATAGGAGAAATAATTATAATCTTGTTAAATATTAAACTAGAGTGTCTATTTGGCACTGGCTAAGGAAGGAAATTCTGCTATAATAAAGGTGAATGAGCCATTAATAGAAGATTCAAGTACAAAGACCATGATTTAGTTCAGTTTAAGAAGATGTAGTCCTGTGGATGGGAAGAAAAACAAGGCAAGAACTGCTGGGGGCAGAACTGATCAACTTGAGCTCTATCCAGTGACCTAGGCTAGACCCGTGGAGTCACCAGGGAGCCTGAAGCCTGTTTCCCACAACATCATCAGGCACAAGGCTGGATTTGGTGCTTGATTAGTTTCCAAGTTAGGTCAATGATAAAGCAGCTATTAAAGGGCATGTCTGAAAGAGAACATAACCACTTGAAAGAAAAGCCAAGTCTCAAATTAGCTGTGCCGTGACCTATCCTTGGGAGAACTCCACTTGAAGTGACACAACCAGAGACAACACAGCAAGAGAAACATGGGCCTGTGCATGCTGCTTGTCAGTATAGCTCTGCAGCTGCTAGATGCTGCTCTATCTGACTCTTCACAAGACAGCAACTCAAGACAGGGGCTTTACTTACATTAATTCAAGCATATCTTTCATCTTGAGATCTAATCTGTGGTAAAAATAAACCTTAAGTCACTTAAGGAAAAAATTCTGAAAAAAAATGACACCACAATTGGAGAGAACCAAAGGACTATTAATTTGCCAGCTCATTCACAAAGAGCACTGCCTGCAGCTAATACAGTCATACAATGCATTCTTGAGATTGAGAATAAAAACAAAACAGTAAAAGCAGCTACTTGTTAGAAGGAAATGTACCATAATCCCTGTTACATCTCAGCCATAAATTAACTGCAAATATGTAAACACTTCTGTGGCTGGTCCTATGTGGAAGGTCCAACCCTGATTGCTGCTGCCTCACGCTCCAGCTCCACCTCCTCTGTAGGAGGCTCCTCATTAGGGGAGGACTCAAGGGATGGAACCAGGGTCTAAGATCCACCCCTTGTTCCAGAGGAGGGGCGTGTCCAGGGCCTTGGGCTGACCCCTTCTTCTAGAGGGTTCTGTTATGTTCGAAGTTTCATTGGTTCTGAGCTGTTGTTCCCCCCCTCAAATGTTTTTATTGGACCCCGACCACCATACCTTCCCCTTGCCCTTTACCTCATTGGCTGTTATCCCCCCTTAAAACCGGCTGCACGGGTGTTCTCCCTCCCGGATCTCGTCGCACTTCTCCCAATAAAGGAGAGTTCGGGGGAACCCCCTCTCGCAACCCTTTGCCTCTTTCGCCTTATTTCATCGGCACCTCGTCGGTCCCTCGCTGTGGGCAGCCCCACCTCTGCGTGATCCAGCCACGCCAGGCTCCGGAGCGGCACGGAAAGAAGCCACCGAGCCGCTGAGCATTCGGGGGCTGACGCCTCGGTCGAGGACGGCCAGGAAAGCCAGGCGTAGACAACAGTCCTACACTAAGTGCTTCAGGAATGCTCTGGGGAGAAGAGCCAGAAGAGGCCACAGAAGCACTAAGACGTGACAATTTGCTTCCAAGACTATACCGGGTCAATTTGGATTTTATGTCTAACCTGGAAACAAAGCTGTGCACATTTAAACTTCTGAATACTGGCCTAGTATCTTCTATTGCTGTAAATCAGTATAGCTATTTTCTCAGCTACACAACTTTTCTGAGTTTTTGGATGGGGAATGGGACAGGCAGAGCCTGCATTTTTCACCAGTATACTAGATAATACCGCATCAGGTACTGACGCAATATATTGGGTAGTGTAATAATTAGGTGATTTTTAATTACTCACTTCCACTACACACATCATATCTGATAAGGAAACTTCTCTGTCCAACCGTCCAGGAGCCACTCTGGCAGTCACACTCACACTACCTGAGCTAGGACTGAGGTCCCTTCACAGCTACACCCCCCACACTCAGTCAGACCAGGTTTCCTTACCGGCTCGGTCCCATGTTTCCCATAACAGGGTTTCAGACATCGGGATCCTTAAAATAATTTAATCTTCGTGCAGCAAAAAAACAGCAGTTCGAGTTGGGTGCCTCCGAGAAGGGGCCCCAAAGAAGGGAATCCCAAGGCTTTTATACCCTCACAGTCTGAGAGCAGGAAAGTCTGGGGCTCGTGGGTTCCTGCTGTCTCTGAGTGTCCGGTCCCCTGGCTGGGCCACAGGTCCCCGCGCCCTTTGCTGTGTAAAGGGTTGACGGGTCACGGCCTCCCGCCCCCCAGAACTCAGCCTACAGCTCAAACTGCAGCTGCACATCGAGCTGCCGACACTGAATATATTCCTCAGCGCGACCTTTCGGGCAGCCGGGCAAAACACCTGTAACCTGAGC
>VZRN01000756.1:400514-444654 GCA_013397935.1 Dasyornis broadbenti | reverse complement strand
GGGCTGCGCACCCGCTCCCAATGGCCTGCGCTGACTGCGGATCCGGGGCTCGCCGCCTCTGCTCCGGGAGAGCAGAGCCAGCCCTGCCCTGGGCCCGGCGAGCCGCTGTCAGGGGCCCAGAGAAGCGATTTGTCTCAGTTCCCCACAGCGTCTCTTAGTCCCTGTCCTGTGTCTTCAGTTGACACTTAATGATGAAATTAAATGAGATCAAACTTTAGAAAGCTTCAGAGACTGTCATTAGAACGTTGTAATGTATATGTGCATCTTTTATCCTAGTCCTTTAGCTTTCTTAAATTAAAGATGACTAGTGTGGAACAAAAAAGGCTGAGTAGCAAATCACTGTTCTGCACAGTGTGAATGTAGCAGCAAATAGTGTTGTTTAGAAAGAATGCAGATGAAGACAGTTGTTTGCTCAACAGAAATATTGTTTCCTTTTACCTTCTACAAAATAATCGACTATGAATTTAATATTGAACAGAATTTTTTCAATCTGCTCTTGAACAGAATTTGGTGTGGACCCTGTCTAGTGGTAGCATATAAGTGCCTTTTGTGGTTTCCTTTACAACCTTTTGTAGTGATTACTGTATTTGAAACACTACCTAGAGAGAGGAGTTTGACAACTTAAGAAAGGGAGGCAGATGGATGTGTATCAGGAACCTTACATTTTATGTTCTATTTTCTGTAACAATCTGCACACATAGTATAGTTTTGAAACTGTTGAATGCCGGTGTTCAGAAGTTGGGCGTTGGCAAGCCTGTAGAATAGCTACTTTTTACGTGATGCCACATACCGCTAATAAAAGTAGGAAAGTGTTTACTCATGTGGCAGCACTAAGCCGACAACCATTATTCCTTGTACCTGCAAATCATTAGAAATGGCCCTTTAGTCACAGGCTGCATCCTTAAGTAAAGTATATTTCTGTGACTGTAACAGGTCTATGTGTAGTTTGCTTTTTGGGTTTTTTTTTTTTTTAGAAACAATTTGGTTTTAAACTAGGAAGAATGTGATTTGATTGCATTATAGTGTCAAAAATTGCAACCCAAAACAGGTGATTTGTGAAGCTTGTGAGGCATACATAGAGTCAATGATACTGAGGGTAATAGTGGCAATCAGCAGCAAAGCAATGCAATCAACCTTTCATTAATTGGGCACATAAGAGGCTGGCTTAGCCCAAGCAATCCATAAAACTGGTAGCAATGATGTGAAAAACTAAGAGAGAGATATTGAAGAGATCCTCAGCTGCTCAAAGGCGATGCTGCTCCACTAAGCGGTCTTAATTTCTGTGTGCTTTCAGCCAGTTGAAAGTGTCTGGGCCAGAATTGTCGGTATTCTGAGCAAGGTGGTTGGCCATCCAGACTATGCAGACTGCCATACATCCAGGCAAACTGCAGGGATTTTGACAGGGAGGAGGGAGTGATGGTATGTTATAATTAGGGAGAAGAGGAGCCTGGGATATGTACTTAGGTTGTGTCTGACAGCATTTGTGATGTTAGATAGCAAACTTGGCTATAGTGATGCCAGAGACAGCTGTATCCTGGAAGCAGTACACCCTATTTACTGCTGTCCTAAAGATGGTACTAGTTAGGTGGAACTAGTGTATCCTGCCTGACTTGAGCTTTCACTGTGCACAGCTGTTCTGAAAGTCACTGTGGTGCTAGAATTGGGAAGTTGTGTGGAGCAGAAACAAGTGGTTAAGTAGGGTGAGCTTTGGCCTCACTGAACTTGTCAAATCTGTTTCAATGTCAGTGTGGTCAGACAGACTCTTGCTCCCTTGTTCATCTCTGGCTTTGGCTGCCATTGGTTGCAGTGGAGCAGCCCACCTGGCTGCAAACCTTTCCACAGTGCTAGGTGCATGATGCAGGATTACCTGAATGATTCTGCAGGAGCCAGCCTGATTCCAGAATGGATGGTGATGACTCAGGTAATAACCTCTTCTGCACCCTGCCAAAGTCTGTGGTGTCTTCTCTGCATTTATCTCCAGTTCTTTGGGTTGGATGACTGTGGTTGAAAAGACTTGACTTGGTGTTTCACTGCATTAGTTGAAGTCAGGTCCTGTGTCTGCTTCTCCATAGTGGCTGTATTTCTTCCTGAGCTTCCCTGGAAGAGAGTGGGCTGAATTTGGGCACTGATTGAGTTGTAAACTCTGTCTACCAAAGTCGAGTTCACTTTCTTTTCTTTCCCAACAGCATCCACAGTTTAGTTGGCTGACTGATGGGCTGGACTTGGCTTGTCTAGTAGTTGGCTAGCAGGCATTGCTGGTGGCCTAACAAAAGCATGCTTTGCAGGCTGGATCCAGCCCTTGGTTGTTTGGCCATTTGTATTCTAAACAAATTCCAGTTTGACTCCTGTCTGCTTTGGTGTCTGCTACCTGGAATATATGAGCAGGGCCATCAGTCAGTACTCCTAAGAAAAGATGAGATGTAAGTAGGGTAGTGGTGTACAAGAAGAGAAAAGCTTGTATTATTAGGATATTTCCTTTAAAGACAGGAAAATTCTAAATTTTAGTTTCATGGTGTAAAACACGATACTGGCACTTGTGCATTTTAAGGTATTTCAGATCTTTTGTGTCATTCAGTGCTGTTTTATAGTTGAGAAAATGCATATGAGGAGTCCTGCTGCTGTAGATGTATTGTAATCAAGTAGTAATATGGAGGAAATATTCATATTCATGTGCAAGTTATTTATTGAAATTAGTGAAGTCTGAGTCAGGCATCTTATTTGGAGTTGCAGTGTCCTCTAGTTTTAAATCTAAAGTTTCCTAAACTGAATTGACCTGCTTAGACCAGATGACATGTCCATATAATTTTACTTTATGTTAAGCTGAATTTGTTTAAAATTTCATTGTAGGTAATCTATCATATCCTTTAGTGTAACTAAGCCCTGAAATGCATATGGTCAAAGCCACTGTCTTTAGAACAGTGCAGCATACTGGCAGAACAGTGTTTACTGTACACTTGTGTCAGCAGCCAAGAAATGGAACCATGAAAGTTGCAACAGGTAACTGGAGCATGGCCCAGGTCTTGTTTGCATCCCTATATATGTAGGAGTCTGTTGAAGTGCTTTCGCTTTGTTATGGTATTGAGTAGTGCTGTGTTTTTTTCTTCCCTGTCAGCTTTCATGTTTGTTCATATTTATTGGTACTTTTTGTGGCTTTTGTTAGTGCAGGGGTGAACTGTGATTGTAAAGATATCTGTTATCTTTGCATGAGTCCAGAAAAAATGAACAATGTATGGTTGCTGTAATCTTACTACAGTATTATAGTTGTGAGAAGTAAGTGGCTCCAGGAGAAAGTAGTGGATGTTCCCAATTGCATGTAACTGTTTCAGGATATCCTGGATGCCAGAGGAGTAGAGAAGTTAGGGATAAACAGGTTGGGTTTGGCATATAAGGGAAGGTGTTTGAGGGATGCTGAGTGCTAAATATGGGTAGAGTCACCTGAATTTTATTACATATTCATTCACTGCAGAATTAAAATTAATGATAATTGGAAAATTAGGTAAGTGTGAGTACACAGGAGTTAATTAAAATAGTGGTATCATTGTTTTTTGCCCCCTGCATCCTCCACGTTAATGAATTACTTCTCTGTAAATATTCACTGTAGTTGTGTGTTTTGAAGTGCAGTCTGGTGCTTGCTAAGACATTTCATAGATGTCCTGTTCCTTCAAAACGTGGGAGACCACAGCATGGATGTTAAGAATCAAACAAAGAAAGAATCAAAGTATTTCCTTTGTTTCTCTAGAAGCAAAATTAAAATGATCTGTCAAATGAATAGTCAGAACTTAAAATTCAATTTCGAAGTCTCACAGATTACTACAAATAACACAAATAGGAAGAATAACTTTATAGGGAGAGTAACTTTTCCCCTAAAAATACGTGTTTTGCACGTTGTTTTGCTTTACTGTGTGATACTGAATTCCTGCTTCCTCTAGTGTTAGTTGTGTGTTGCTATCTACCAAATGCAGGTTTCGCCAAAAGATTTGGAACATGAAAAGGTGATTAGATTGCTTGCCTCAAAGACTTGCAAATTAGTTCTAGAATTCCTGTCTATTTTGCCTGTTGAACCTACTTAGTAGTAGTATCCTGCTAATTTTGTAACGTATTTAGGCTGGAGTGTCTACCTGATAGGGAGGTACGATAGAGATAGCCTGTAGTTCTCTGTGCCAGGCTGGACCTATGGTTTCACTCCAGTCCTCTCCTTGGGCAGCACTTTGCTTTGAGGTGCTTACTCCTATGAACTGCAGCTGTGCTTTTGTGGTTTTGGAGGTGTCTGTGGTTTAAAAGTGACCTGCAGTTGCCAGGAGGTTGAGCGGCTTGGGTCTGTGCATTGTTTACCCTGAAGAAAACACTAGTTTTAGCTGTCCAGCAGCTGAAACAGTACCAAATGGTGCTGATGGTTACTTGTCCTTCTCTGGTGGTCACTGATTCGCTCTGGTTCAGCTACACTGGTAGTCAGTCCCCTGCAACTACTAGAATCGAGGTAGATTGTAGTGTAGACAAAGCTTTAGTAGTCTGTGCTGGTTTTGAGTCTCATTCCCGGTGGGGAAACACCTACATCATTAAAGCATCTTTTAACTTGGAATTGGCATCCTGCTTTGGCTCAGGGGCCAAAGTGAAATGGCTGTAGAGATCAAAAGTTCTTTTATGTCTTCAGGTCAAAACTGTTGTTTTGTTAGGACAATGTTAGACACTCTTGAATGTTACCATGTTGTGCCAAGAGAAAATAACTTTTGAAACTTAAATTGCTTCTTTTACTGTAATTACTGATATCCTGACCAGACTGAATACTAAAGTTTGGTACTATGGTTTGGGTTTTTTAACTGTGTTTTATAAAGGAGCTGACTGATGCATCAGAAAACAGATATTTTGTATTTGAGTTCTAAACAATAATTTTTAAAGCTTAGATTCCCTACTAAAACATTGTCTATACTTTGCTGGAGAATGTGAAACAATATAATTCCTATTACGAATGTGACAGAACAAATAGAGTAGGTTTCCATTTTAATGCCCTGAACTGTGCCCTTCCAGAGGTAACATTTAAGCTCCTAAAAAAAAAGAAAAGAAAAAAAAGGTCAGTTTGATTTAAGGCAGGGAAGAAGTATGTTAATTAATTTCTAGTATTTATTTGTTTATTTTTGAAGTCTCTTCGTTGTGGAATATATATCTTTGAGGCTGAAATAGATTGCCTTGTCTTCTTGCTGTTTTTACTAAAAATAATGCCTAGGTGTTTTGTATTCTAGTTGGATCTTACTTTCAGTGCATTAGAAAACTGATAATTTTAAATCAGAATAATAAGGAAAAATTGAACTAAAATTTTGAAAGCAGAATCTTATATGAAAACGTTAATTCAAGAATCTTTTGAACTTTCCTTTCCAAAGAAATTTGAAGTATTCTGCTTACTTATTAAAGAACTTGTGCATATTTATCCTTTTAAAATGTCTTATGTTTCCTCAGTTGGTTAGACAATATCAGAATAAAAGTTTTCTGAGATGTTGTCCTGCTCATCCCTGTTTAACTTGTAACAACTGTCCTGTGCTTTAAAGATGCCTTTTGCATTTGATATTTGTGTTGAATGGCATCTGCTTGAAATCAGTATGTCCCCAGCATTTTAAATACTCCTTTTAAAATCGTGCTTCTTCTAGCTGCTTTGACAGGTGGCTGGTATTGTCATCTTGTGCATGATAGACTTTTGCTATGCATAACGAAGCAATTTACTATTCCTTTTAATTGGAATGCTGGACCAGGTACAGGTTTAGGTCATGCTACTGGTAGTGTCTGTTTCTTCATAATTTCTTGCTTAATGTTTATGAATATTAATATTTCTTCTTTTCACTGATTAGATTAATGTATAGATCTAAAAATAGTCATGAAATTTAGGCAATTGCTCTTACACTAAAAGATCAGCTTGTCAATCAGTGCAGTTAAAGTAGAACTGCTTTTTATAATACTGCCTTGTGCAAGCTGTTAGTTTGAAAAGATTTCAGAATTCCAAGAGAACTGTGCTTAGAAGGTAGATCAAAAATTGTCATGGAAGCAACAGCCACTGAATTAATGTACATAATAAACCTCTGCAATGATAAAGAAATTCTGTCATAGTAGTGAGAAATCTCATTTGATGCTTGGTCTGCAGGTGAAAAGTGAATGGAGAGAGTTGTTAACTTCTTTCTCTTTTTTTATTCTACACTTCCTGCTCTCTTATTCCTGTTATTTATACTATTCATAAATAGAATGTGTTTGAAAGACAAAATTGGATATGGATATATTTGCTATATCAATGACAGATATTTTGCATATTTAGCAGTATTGATAGGCAAACATAATTTCTCAACCTCTGATCTTTTGGCATGATGCTTATTTGAAGGGTTTAGAAAAAGCTGCAAACTGTCCTTTTACATGTAGGATAAATCTGCATGTTTGGTTGAAATTGGCAGTTGGGAAAGTCTCTATATTGTTACACGTGGGAAGAAGTATTAGTCTGATCCCACAGAGGAGATGTTTGCCATGCAAGACAAGAAATTGTTTCTTAATGGTTTGCTCTCAAGTGGTATTATGAGGTACTGCTTCTGTTACAATATTCTTCTGAAGAGTCAGTAAGGATTACAAATTATTGCTGTTGTTATGCAGCACAAATCAAACGTATTGGACAAAGTGGTTTCTGTGTGTGTTCTTCTGACAAAACTGCTAACCCTTGAGAAATACAACTTTGCAACTCGACCTGGCTCCCTTTTTCTTCTTCTTTTGTGCACTTTGAAAATTATCCTCATCTTAAAAAAAGGTGAATGTGACAAGAATGTTTGATTAAAGGAGGAAGAGAGATGGGTCTGGAGAAGCTTAGAGATATAAAGTGTAAAATAAGGGATAGGAGACTGTGCATCTTTGACATACACTCTTCCCTAGTGTCAGGTTCTTGAGTGCCACCTTTATCTGTTGTTTCCAATACTTGTGAATGACCACCAGCATGGTCTGGATGTTACTCTCCCTCTGCAGGAAGGGTTGTGGTGTGCTGCTGCAATGAGAACTCCCTTAGCTTATTCTGGTAATTTTTTGTGGGGGTTTTATTTCAGGGCCATGTATGTCCATACGGTCCATACAGTGGCATGCCTTTTTCTTTGGCAGACTTTATTTAAAAGTGAAGAAATTACCGAGAAATCCATTGAAAGAACTCTACTAAGGTCACTTAATACAAATATTTAAAAGCTGAGCAATTTCAGAATTCAAATTTGAGATGAAGCTCTAATTTGGTCCAAATGTGAAGGTGGTTCTTTTTCCTAAATTCTGTGATTAAGTTTGCAGTCTGAAAATATTTTCCAGTGGGGTAGTGTCTATCGGAGTACAGTGTATTCAGGCTGCTTTCTCTGGGCTTTCCTCTGTTAGCTACAGCGTGTTGGGCCCCTGTGAGTAGGGTGTGAGTGCCTGGGGGACTGTAGAGAGCTGACTAATAGTAGTGTTTTGGTTACATTGTAATGTTTCTTCCTTAATTGTGTGTTGTCATGGCCTCTGCCCCTTTCAGTACTTGTATTTCAAATTTACTCTCGAGTGGAATCAAATCTGTAAAATTACTTTTCAGTAGAGCTTACTAGTACCAGAAATTGGAAGATTCATGGAGATTGACAAAGAAATAAGATTTCCCCTTATGAAGCATTTGAATCACACAATGATTGAGGTACCTCTGCAGGTCATTGGGTAGGTCTGAAGTTTAGCTTGGTGCAGCTTTTAGAAATAAGAAACATAATATTCTTGTTTCTCTTGTGAATATAATGGGTATTTCCTGGTTGATATACAGGCTGAGGATATATTTTAGTGTGCTTACTAGAAGGCAGACAGCCTGCTTGAGAGAGTTCTCTTGCTCCCATTGTTCCCTCTCCTTCGCTACTTCCTGTCCTCTCTTCTCAGAACAACATTTAAATAGAATTAAAAGCTTTGTACAAGAATGCTTGAAATGCTTGTGAGTTCCACTGTGTGAGAACCCATTTTACACTTTTGGCAGATTTTCAGGGAAGCTTAGTCCTGTGTTTCTTGAAGCTATGACGTGCTCTGGACCAACAACGCAGAAGCTAAACTTGCACAGTCTCTTGGGAACATGAGTTATTAAGATAGAAGAGCTACAGACTGGGATTCGCTTGCTCTTTGCAAAAAGAGTGTGCCAAGAGGCCACATCCCACCCTTCTGCATTTAAAAAATACGGTAACCAAATTGGGAGGGGAATTTGATGAAGCCATAGTGCAGTACAGGTAAGATAAAAACAAAAACAAGTTACAGGAGGAAACATGTTTAAGCAGGAACATTAAATTATGAAGTTTAATTATTATAAGAATAATTCATGTCCACTCATCTTAAATCAGATGCATAAAAAAACCCCATGTGATCTAGTAATTCAGTTTTCAGCTACCATTTACAATTCACAATCTTTCTCAGAACCATCAGCTATGTGTGATCTTTTTCTTTTTTCAGTGTTGATATGCAAGTATCTGATAAATCTGTATTTAAGTTCTTTTTTACAATTTAGTGTCTTTATACCCTGGGAAAACATCACTTTCATTTAACAAAAATATTGTTAGGTAGTTGAAAAATGTGAACACGTTAATTAAAATAAAAAGGCAGCCATTTAATTTGTTTGTGTTTCCTTTTGTTCCTTAGATCTGAATATGTGCAAATAAATATGTATCTATATATTTGAGTGCATGTATGTATATGTATACAGATTGCGTATATATTATGTATGTGTGTATGCTACAGCTTTTATTATCATTATGGTGATCACAGTGGTGCTTACTGCTCAGATAAAATTCTGGAACAAAACCAGATTTATTTTTTAGCATTGGAATTTGTATGAGTGGTTCATTTCACTTTATGGATGGGTCTTCATTTTCAATCACGGATAGGTTTGAATGCTTTGTGATTCAAGAAATCTGATTAAATTGGTCAAGCTACTGCACTTACAAAATAAGAACATTTTAGTGTGGTTGTGGATGAATCTACTCTCCTGCTTGGCCGCATTATCCATGGCTTATCTTTTCCATCAGCTTCTGCCAGGCATTTTCACCATGATAAATGAAGTAATGGACTACCTAAGGGTAATGCTGAGAAAGACTGATGGCCAAAATAACAGTTGAAGCCTCAGGCTGAAACTAAACCTATTAGAAATGTAGTATGTCTTATTAAAACCATGAAGAAAGTGTTTTAAGTGACTACAATGTGAAACAAGCCTCATTTATCAGATTAGTTTTGGGTGATGGATGTTATTGTTAATCTAGGCTGTTTCTAAATGGCATCTCTCTTCTGTTTCTTCCCTTTAAATTTTCTTTGTAGACAGTTTTTGTACTTTTTTGTAAGGCAGACATACAGTTTTTCAGAAAACAAAGATGAAACTTCTGCATGTTTACAGATCTGGTTTTCAGAGTACTGGGGTTTCAGCTCTGCTGACTGCATGTGTGTTTGGATTAATTTCTTCTTTTGGAGAACTCTAGGTAGCAAATTAGGGGACTCTATAGTTCTGTTATGTATTATTTATTCTGTTGTAGTTCTATAGTTCTGTTATATAATCAGTTACCACTGGAACAGGTTGACAGAGAAGCTGTGGATGCCCTATCGCTGGAAGTGTTGAAGGCCAGGTGGGGTGAGGCTTTGAGCAGCCTGGTCTAGTGGAAGGTGTCCCTGCCTATGGCAAGAGTTTGGAACTAGTTGATCCTTAAGGATCCTTCCACCCCAAACCATTCCATGATTCTATGATCTCTTTGAATTTTGTGGGACACTTTGTTGATTCAATTGATGTGGGTTTTGTTTCAGTCAGAAATGAGGATATTTTACTTTTCACATAAGACAATATGCATTTTCATTCTTTAAAAAAGTTAAATAGTCTACTTCTTTGAGCCTTCTCTCAGTCTGAACTCTTTGGTGATTGCTTTGGTCATTCCCTACTTGCTGGCCTAGAGGAAATTCACTTTAGAACTATTTATAAAGTTGCATATGTATTTTTTTTCTTGCACTCATCTCACTCCTTTGTGCAGTTTTGGGCACCACAATATAAGGATACAAAGCTATAAGAGTGTCCAGAGGAGGGCAGCAAGAAGGGAAGCCAAATGAGGAGCAGCTGAGGTCACTTGGTCTGTTCAGCCTGGAGGAGAATGAGGGGAGACTTCATTGCAGTCCATAGCTTCCTTGTGAGGGAAAGAGGAGGGGCAGACACTGATCTCTATGGTGACCAGTGATGTGTCCTGAGGGAACAGCATGGAGTTGTGCCAGGGGAGGTTTGGGTTGGATATTGGATATTGGGAAAATATCTTCACCCAGAAGGGTGGTTGGACATCAGAACAGGCTTCCTAGAGAAGTGGTTGTGGCTCCAGTCTTGCTCCAGAGTTTAAGAAGCATTTGGACAATGCTCTCAGGCACTTGTTGTGATTCATGGGGCTGTCCTGTTTTGGGCTTACTGATCCTTGTGAGTCCCTTCCATCTTAGGATATTCTGTGGTATTTGGACATCAACCAAGGTTGTATTTGAAAGGATGTTGTCTTCAGGAGCCTTATTGTCTGATTTGCAATGGGGAAAAACAAAAGGTATTTGTAAATAATAGGAATAATATGAAAGAATATTCAGACTTGAAAGACAGAAATAGGTCAATTGGAGAGAACTGTTCAGGGAAGTAAAGAAGTTGGAAGTAAAATTATGGACTAAGAACCTCAAGTCAAAATACAAGTACTTTCATTAATTGTCTTAAAGTGAAATTGCATTGTAGTCTGGTTTCCCAAAGACATTAAGCTTATATAATCATTTGGGCTTCCATCTCCCTCAGTAGGTATTGACCTCTGACCAGTTCAACAAGACTTTTAGAAGACCATTAAGTTGGTACATGTTTGGGATTCATTCCTTTGCCTGCCGATAGTCACAAAACTTTTCCCAGCTGTGGCAATTCTTTCCATTTGTCAGCAGCTGAACAGGCATAAAGCTTTGTGTATTGGTTGGCCTATTGGGAAGAATGTAGTTGAAAATTAGTGCACGGCAGTTGAAAATTAGTGCAGTTACTACAGTAACATAGTACTTACCAGCGCTTGCCTTAGTGTTTTAGTAGAAGACTTCAAAGGTACTGAGGTAACCATGGTGCAAAATAGGAGAGAAATTATTTGGAATCGATAGTTTCTTGGATTTTATTGCTCAAAGAATTGATGTCTGATGTAGGAAAGACTTCTGAATTCACATTAAATATGTGTAATCCTATTTTCTTTATATTTACCTGTTTGTTTATCCATGGGTGTACTTTTTGTTGCAGTGGTGTGATGAAAGATTCGACTTCCAAGCTATATTTTTGCAGTGCTTGGCAAAACATGTGCCAAATATTTACTCAGCTGAAATGGACCCCTTGCTGGAGAAACAAGAAGAAATGGTCCAGGCAGCAATATTATACCCCCTGGAATGTTATTTGTTTGGGGAGGACCCAGATATATTCCTTGAGAAACTACAACAGAGTGGAACTTCCCAGCTCTGTGGAAAGGTGTTCAAAGGAGGAGAGACAACATACTCTTGCAGGTAAGAATGAAGGTGTGTTATCATCAATGTTCTTATCTGAAATAATGCAGCAAAGTGGTTTAATAACATCAGTTGTGCTGCTAACTAGTCATTGCTTATGTCATGAAACTTCTTTGCTTAAGTGATGCTGGCATTTGTTTCCCATTTCAAGCCACTTTAGAGTGAGGAAAATTGCATATGAAAAGAAGGCTCTGGCAGAGAAATGGGGAAGGAAATGGAAAGGATACTAAAAGTACTGAAAGCCATTGGTTAAAAATGTTGGATGATAGGATATGGTTATGCGGTCTGTAGCTGAATTGAGGGATACAGTACTCACCCTTTCAAAGTCTGTAACAGAATCCATCATTTCTGAGTGTCATCAGTCCTTTGCTTAGGCAATAGCTGTGTGACCAATGGTAATTTTTTCATCTTTTTTCCTCCTCCTGGAGTATATTAAAGTGGAAGCTCACTGAGTTGATCTAATTAATTTTATTAGTTCCTATTAATATGAATACATTAATGAGTATCATTAATAAAATATATTAATATTAAAAAGCCAGTGGTCTTTGAATGTAAAGATTGCAATTGTGCTGGCAATTAATGAGCATTAATATGATACTACTGTCATAGTTTATTCTATTTTTCAGTTTATTTTAAAAGCTAAAAATTTTAATCAGAAATACTGAAAGAATATTATTAAGGATGAAAAATATTATGAGTAAAGAATCCATCCCTTAGAATCTAAGAAGTGTCAGAATGAAAGCCCTCTGTAAACTTTGTTTATGAATTACACTATGAAGTTTTAATTGCATAGTCTTCAGCCTTCCCTAGGAATAAGTTTGTGTTGTGTATGAAAGGGGAATGAATGGTCTTTGAAGAAGTCCTTCTGTGTGTACTAGAAAGTGTATAGTGAGTGTGGCAGTTGTATGAAGGAAAAAGCTGGTCAAGGCAGTTCAGTGCTGCTGGAACAGGAATAATTCTCTTCCTACCTCTTCAGAGTTCATGTGTAGTAGCAGGCAAAAAGACAAAGCTAAATATCTCAGAGTTGGTCTCTTTCTTATTTTTTTAAGTTCCAGTCTTGCAGAAATGTGGTAGTATTTATACAAGATAGTGTATATATTACTGCAATGGAAGATTTGCTTTAGGCTTCTAAAATGCTAAAAATAAGATATTCTGAAGTATTAAAATCTAAACATCTTGAATTGGGTAGTCAAATCTAGCAGGCACTTTTGGCTACATTTTTTTTTTTCTTTTACTTCACCTTTCAGTTGATTTATGGTAATAAATGAATGTTCCTGAAGTATTAAATTAGTGTAATGATCATCGTAATCTGAAGGTTTGAAAGGAAGTTATTTCTGTAATCAGAATTACCTTGGTATTTTAGTCATAAAAGAGGCTTGAACTAAATTTTGAACAATGGTATAAAGTAAAAAATTTGATATGTTGTTGTTTAGCACCTGTTATCCACATTTAGTGTAGAGTAATATGGCTTTTAAAGAAAAATGTTTTAAGGAAAAAGGGCAATATAAAAAAGTATGTATGTGGAGCATAGGAGAAATGGAATTAGATTGTCCATGAGTATAATTCCAGATTTTCAGATATTTAAATGCATAAGTGAATCTGAAAGTTAAATTTCAAAGTATATATTCCTAGGTCATTTAATAAAGGATTTTTTTTTTTTTCAGATTTCGACTTCTAACTGTTTTAAAAGTTGGAAATATAACCTAGCAGAAGTGTAGCAAAGTTTAATTGGCAAACTGACTACAGATGTTGGAAAAAATAGTAAAGGTTAATTCAGAGTCCTCACTAGTTTTAATAGCTGCTTATTCTTAGCAAAACCAGAAGAAGTTAGCAGCAAGTTTTGAAAGTGGAAATTGAGCATGTTTTTGGCAGAATTTCATATAACAAGTTTGAGTACATGCTTCAAACCTAACAAGACTGGCTACTTCATGTCACAGAAAAGAGATAAAAGTCAATGTTTTTGTGATTTGAAGCTATTGTTAGTCTAAATTTTTCTTTTTTTCAGAGCAGCATTTTCTTTTGTGCATGAAAATTCCATGTGTTTGTTTTAGAAAGTTTTCCAGTTACCATTTTTCTTGCAGGGACTGTGCAGTTGACCCAACTTGTGTGCTCTGTATTGACTGCTTCCAGAATAGCATTCACAAGAATCACCGGTACAAGGTAGGAAAATCTTATTTTAAGAAATGGTACCTGTAGCTTTAAAGAAGTTCTTCTGAGGCTATAATAAACTGTATATAAAGCATTAGTAGTTTTATTATTAAAAAAAATCTAGGATTTATGAATTCTTAAATCTTTCTCTCATGTGTTTCTAACTATGTAAAGCTTCTTCTAAGAACAACAACTTCCTAAATGAAGAGCTAAAAGATAAAGGAGTGTATATGAATGCATACAGTGTCATTCTCTTTGGCAGTTTCATGGATGTGTAGGTCAGAGCAAAGAGCTGTGACTGAAAATGACAGTTGTGTCCTGAGTCTTCTGTTGGGAAATAAGGTGTAAACCCAGGGAAAGCAGTAATGATTACAGAGCCGTTTGGAACCACAGCTGGGTTAAGAAGGTGCTGTAATTTCCCTGTTTTTTAGTAAATTCTTCAGGCAAAACATCAGTTATGGAAATAGGTAGTCAGGAGCAGATTTGTAGCATTTTCATCTGAAGAATACAGGGATATGCTCTTTATAGATTCATAGAATAATTTATGTTGGAAGAGACCTAAGGAGGTGACCTAGTCCAGCCACCTGCTCGAAGCATGTCTAATTAGATCAGGTCGTTTTAAAAAGTTTCAGGTAAATAAGAGATTTTTGAATGTCTTTTTATTGGGTCATTGAGGTTTTTTTTAGAATTATTTCAGGATTGGAGTTTGGAGGAAGGTAAGGATAATTGTTTTTACCTGAGTTTTGTCTGAACTTATTGCCAAAATGGAGGTTCAGAATTTGTGCTCTTCTGAAAGTGCAATGCAAAGTTAAGGTTATAAGAATGTATTTAGATGCTGATCATGTAATCTTTTCTTTCGTTAGAAGCAGTGGTACTACTAAAAGTCTGTTTTATATGCACATTTTTAAAATATTTTCTAGCTTTTTGAAATAATTTTAAAGAAGACATTAAACAGCTTTGCTATAATTTTGTGAATAAACCCAGACATAATTATTTTGCCATTTATGAAACACTCATCAGTCATAGGCTTTTTCACTTACTTTCAAGTTAAATTTATTTAGGACTTGCATACCTTTTTGTAGCAGCAGCTGTATTTCCTCCTTTGTTTTCTGCTTAAAAAGTTTACCTTTTGCCCCTCTTCTCTTCTGGTAAGTCTCCTTTTATCTAAAAATGCATTGGTTATGCAGTGACTCTTCTATTTTTTAAGTACATGTTTATACTTCTGTTTGATTTAAATAATGCACATTTCTGTTTTCCTCTTGCTTTTTATGTGCATATTTTATGACTGAAATACATGGTTTTTCCAGATGCATAGCTCCACTGGAGGCGGATTTTGTGACTGTGGGGATACAGAGGCATGGAAGGCTGGACCGCTATGTACTAAACATGAGCCTGGAGCATCAAGTTCTCCAAAAGAAGTAAGAATATTGCTTTAAGAGAAATTAATAAATACTATAAATGCTGCCTTCTTATTTTAAAAAGTGCTTATTCCTGTATATGAATATATGTGTAACTCATGTAATAGATTCAGTCAAGTTGAATCAGATTTCTTTGTCAAGTTGTTTGGGATCAAATATATATAGGACCAAAAAGATATATATTTGGTTCCTATATATATGTGTATATTTATTCTATGTATGTATTTATATATATATTTGGTTTTTTGCTTTTTGTTTGGAGGCAGTTTCATCTGTCTGTCTTGTGCACTTGAATCTTTCATTTGGAATTAAAATTACGGTTTCTTGTTCTTTTCTTTGCTAAGTATATTACTCAGTTCTTACTTACAAATAATTGATTTCCCGGTGGTTAGCAAATATTTAGAAGTGGTACTTGATTTTAATATTTTCTCATTACTGCATTACTGAACAATTGTTTTCGTCAGTTACTTCTCGTGTGTGATCTTTTACTATGACTAAAAAATGGTTTCTGTGCCTTGAAACTAACCTCATGCTAGGATGTCTCATGCTTATTGTTGTACCTTGTAAAGCAACACATTAACAAGAAATATGCCATCTTACAAGAAATTCTCAAAGAGAATGTAGGCAAATCAGTTGCTTCAGGTAAAATTTGGGGTTTTTTCAGAGTCCTGCATTCTGAGATAATCTGGACAGAAAACCTTAGCATTTGTCATTGCAAATAGACCCCTAATTCCTGATACTTTTGTAGCAAAAGTACTGTTATTTATGATCTGGCAATAAAGTCAAAAGGAAAAGGAATAAAGAACATTGGTCTTACATAAAAATGTGACAAATTTATCCTTCACATTTTCATCCTTCAAATAAAAAAGAAAGTCAATGGATTCAGAGATAAAAATGGTTGAAGGTGCAATAAGGACTAATGTGTTTACCATTGGAGCTTGTTGCTCTAAAGCTTACCTACTTCTATTTCAGTAAAGTATGTTCTGCTGTGTAACTGCCTATCCCTGAGTACTGAACTATCTGATATGTGTGGCTGATACCTATGTATTGCTCATGAAAACCTGTAATCAAAAGAGCCCAAATGGTTTCCTCTGTGTTAGATTACCCAAAACTAGCTTTGGTGTGGTAAATCCTGCTGCTGTCACCATTACTACAGAGGTGTCTAATACTTTTCCCAGCACATTCTGCAGGTGTTTCCAGGATAAGAAACTTGCACAGTTCCTCTTTGGGAAGGATTAGTTTTTGTCCTTGTGTTCTAAAGGAAAATAGGATTTTGTTTTTTTCAATGCTAGATTGCTGTTAGTGTTGATAAAGACATATGGGAAAGTAAAGAACTCCTACAAAACTGGTACTTGAGAGTTGTGAATGACAGAAAACTTAATTAGACAAGTACTTGAATTTGAAGTAGAAGGCTGCTTATTAGTTCTTTGTTGTTAATATATGTAGCTATTATGCAATCAGTATATTAATAGAAACTATATGTAGCTATTTGAAAGATTACATTGCATGATCATCTTGCATTTTTAATAAAAGACTTGTCTTGTCATGGATTCTCTATGACAAAGGGCTTGTGAGTGTTTGGATTACTTTATTGTTTGTTCTCTGTTTTGAGAATCAAGGACATTGATAATGTAGCAATTTTCTTAGCATACAGTGCTTATTAAAAGAAATGAGTGGCAAAGCACATTTGGTACAGATATCTTGCATATTTCTTTTCCAGCATGTTTTCTGATAGGGCAGAAGTTTATCCTATGCTTGTCAAACAAAAAGACAAAGAAGCAGGTTTTTCTGGGTTAGCCTGACCAGTATTCCTTTGATTACTCTAAATGCAGGGGATATATAATTGTAGAATCCCCACTTAATGCTTTTAGGAGTTATCCATTTCCTATTGATTCCAAAATCATGTCTTCCATATGCCAGAAATACAAAAATCTTTTTGCCTAAATATATCCTTAAAACCAGTTAACTTTACAAATTCATGTCTGAAATAAGAGAGCAATACTTGCCAGGCACCTTTTTTTTAAAAAAAGTTGTTAATTATTTCCAAACTTTGATACCTGAACATACTTTGTTTATTCCACAATTTTGTTTTTTTAAGCTTTGCCTTGAAGCTTGAAGAATTATGCATTTTGGGGCATAGTTCTGAGGCAATTTTATTTTTACCTTTTCACTTTACATTAGGTGTATCTTAATTTCATTTTACTGTGACTTCTATTAAAATGGATATTATATATAAATATATGTATAAAAATAAAATTGGAGGTGGCATTGCATTATTTAACTTTTCACTGCTTGTATGAGTGCAATTACCATTTTTAATAGTTTATAAATACTTTGTGATTTCCTTTGATGATTTTTTTTTCCTACAGACTGAAGGAAAGCAGCATATTACAGTCTTATTACAGGGTTATTGTTTGGATTATCTCTATGCACAGCTCTGAATTTTTCTCCAGCTGTGTTGTTTTTATTTTCTTAACATACATTAGTGCTTAAAAAGTGAAACTCTTAAGAGAAATGGGGGAAAAGTAGCATATTTACTGCTTAGTTCAATTAGGTTATTCTTAGCATTGTATTTTTTTTTTCACGCTGCTCCAAACATTAAGATGATGAAAGTTTTGTCAGTCTGGGGAAAAAATAATTATCCCAGACATGTACATTCTTACTTCCCAATATCTACATGTGTATCCAGAATTAAGTATGTACACTTAATGATATTTTTAGACCATGATTCCGTTGATAGACATTTTTAGATTGCATGTTTGACTCTAAATTACTGTTCTGATGCTTATCAGGTCAGAAAACTGTTATTCATGTTAACACGTTTTTAATTCTCTTTCACTACATTTTTAGCTTTTCCATGTTATCTAATGTATGCAACATAATTTTACTTTTTTAAAGAATTTGTCTGCTTCATAAATCAACTACAGTCATATTTATCCATTTAAGAATTTTTGAAAATATGGTTTTTAGCTGCATTAAACACATCACTCTTTCTGTTCTTTGATATTTAATATATGCCAGATTACATATTGCAGAAATGAGTACCCTTAATACTTTGGGTTTCAAACTCACACATGAAAACCTTTATCCTTGGAAGGCATTTGTGTTTCTCATCTTTTTTGCATTCCAGCAAAAACATACCTATCCAGATTTTTTTACATTTCCAGTGAACCTAAAGTTATAGGAAACTTGGTGCATATACAGCTTCTGTTTCAGTGTCATATATTAAATTATTGGATTTGGTTGCGTTACCATTTATAACAACATTATATACCGTTTCTTTATGCGTATGCTGAAAGGAAGATAGTATGTGGTAAAGGTCATCTGGGCGCTTTGATTAAAGCCTTCCTTTCATACAGTGTCATTGCAGTGTATCCATGTCTTGTACCTGAATATTGTTTGCTTTATTCTTAGGTGCAGATTTGGTCATGATTTTCTTTACTTAAAAACTTATCTCCTGCTTAAATGCTTATATAGAGATGATTAATAATGTTACATGATGCAGACAATTCACTTGATAAGCTTTATCTGAGTGAATGGACAATAATGTCAGTTCACAGGGATATTTTGAATGATTTCTGAAACGATCTCTGAAAAGAACAGCGTTAGGATTCTTTGAATGTTTCTGTTTGATCATCACATTTTTTTGACAGAATACCCTCACAAAAAAGGAAAAGCAAGACGGGGAAGAATCTTGGTGTGTATGGCAAACTTTTAATATCTATGGGTATGCAGAAAGCTGTTAAACAGCTTTTTTGAATGCAAGTTTAAAAAAGAAAGTGAAGCTTTCTAACGCAATTGATGAGGCCTTTCATAGTCTAGTCCTACATAAAACATGGATGCATAACAAAAGGTAGGTGAAACTGTTGGAATACTACTGAGAGCCCTTGGGATGAAATAAATTTGAAAAGAAGAAATAGGTGAGGACAATTTGCTTGAAAATCATGAAAAGGATAATTTCCTGAAACAAATGTAGTAATAAGTCATTCTACCAACACCCTTTTAATATTTTTTCTGTTTCTTTTCCGTATTAATATTATCTCATGTTTTACAGAATTCTGAATGTCAGCTGAATGAGGAAATTATGGAGCATTCTAGGAGGGTGTTTCCTTCTGTGATAAAATACATTGTAGATATGCTTATCTGGGAGGAAGAGAAGGAATTGCCTCCAGAGCTCACCATTAGGTAGGGAGTATTTCCAGCTTTCTCTTCAAGGCATTAGCAGCTTGGATCATAATTTTGCTTGGGATATTCTCATACTCACACAGACATTAGTGCTGAAATCCCTATAAAACAGCACTGTGGTATTCTTGATCTAGAGTAATGTGGAGAAAAGCTTTTGATACTTCATGGGAAAAGTAGTGTGTGACTGTCCTCCATCAATCACCGGAGGGAAGTGGTCCTAAGCCAGCCTGATCCATAGTGAAGCAGCAGGTCTTGATGCACAGGGTAGGACGTGTCAAGAGAGTGGAGAAACCCACCAGGTGCTGTTGGCTCTTGTGGGAGACACTGATGACACTCTTAAGGGGCAAAGGAGCAGAACAGAGCTGGAAGATTTTCAAGAATGCTTTCCATAGAGCTTGAGAGCAAGGACAAGACTTTTAGCAAGGTCTGTTGCAATAGGAAAAGGGCTAATGATTTTAAACTAAAGGAGGGTAGATTTAGAGTCAATACAAGAAGGAATTTTTTACAATGAGAGTGGTAAATCACTGGGACTGGTTGCCCAGAGGGCTGGTGGATGCACCATCCCTGGTAACATTCAAGGTCAGGTTGGCTGGGGCTCTGAGCAAGCTGATCTAGTTGAAGATGTCCCTGCCCATTGCTGGGGAGCTGGACTAGATGAACTTTGAAGGTCCCTTCCAACTGAAACCATTCCATGATTCTGTGAAAATGGAAAAGGGCTGTGTATCATGTTACAAAACAAATGGGTTCATAAAACAGCAGATAAAGGAAATAGTAAGATATTATCAAATAACTTTAAAACTTTATTTTTGGACTTGATACATAGCTTCTGTGGGTTTTTTCTGGCATATATGGTGGGGGTGGTGTCATTAGCATGAAGAAAATGCTTGATTTACTTGAATAACTTTTTTTTGTATTTGACATTCTTCTCAAGCTATCAAATAAGCTGTTGCTTGTATTTGATAGGACACTATTTACAATTTTACTTTTATTTGTATGATGATATGTTACCTTTTCCCCAGCAGAGAGAAGGTAGACAGCTACTACTGTGTCCTTTTCAATGATGAACACCATTCTTATGATCATGTCATCTATAGCCTGCAAAGGGCACTTGGCTGTGAACTTGGTGAAGCCCAGTTGCATACGACTGCCATAGATAAAGAGGTGAGTACATTTGGGATACTGGGGAGAGTCACTTTTTGATCATTAACAGTTACTACTACGGTCTCTTGGTTATAGAATCTTTTTTTCTGGTTGCTGGAGATTGAGGAGAGAAAGGTGCATTGCTGAGCAGCTCTTAGTCAACACTTGAGTCTCAAGTGTGGAGAACTTGTTTAGGAAGCATGTGTCTCTGGTTTCCTGTGAGTGGAATTTGAGGTCCAGCCTGTTCTTGGCTATATTGAAATAGCTATTAAACTCTGGCTCACAATATACCCTGCTATTTTATGTACTTTGTGCTAGGAGGAAAGTTTATATGGTTTATATGTAAAGTATTCTCTCATCTGTTTTAATCTGTACATGAATTTTCCTTATTTAATAATGTTAATATACCCAGACTTTACTTAGTTGTTGTTGTTTTTATTTGAAATAGCTTTTTTTCTACACACAGCTATGTTAATTTTTATTTGTTTCTAGATGTTTAATAGCACTGTGAGTGATGTTGAGCCCCCTTTTTCTATTATGTATTAAAAACATAGCAAGTATCAGACTTGTGACATTTTGGGTTTGCTTTATATTGGTCTCATACTCAATATTTTCTTAAACAGGGTCGTCGAGCTGTTAAGGCAGGACAGTATGCCTCTTGTCAGGAAGCAAAAGAAGAGATTAAGGTAACTTGCTAAAGTATTTTTCACATAAAAAACCACTCCATACCAACCTAATTAGTATTAATACTGAGCACTTACCTGTCTGCTGTACAGTCTTTAGCTTAGTACTTCCATGGTTTTATAACTTGCCTGTGAACTTTTTGAAACTGAATTTACACCACCACATTTGAGATATCTATCTTCAGAAATAAAACATCGAACTGTTTTCTTTGTTTTGCTTGGGAGAGATGGTGGGTGGTGAAAATAAATAATGGAATCAAAGTTATTTTTATTTTATATGTACTAATATTTACCTGACTCCTAGAGACATTCTGAAAATGTTTCTCAACGACCACTCCATGTGGAGGTTCTGCATGCTGATGTTATGGCACACCAGAAGTTTGCCTTGCGCCTTGGTTCTTGGTTGAACAAACTCATGAGCTATTCAAGTAAGCATTACAAGGTTTTGTTACAATAATGCCATGTCAGTATTTGAATGAATCTGGCAGTGTTATATATGATATTCCCTTAATTAAAATACTTTCATGTTCTTCCTAATTAGAAAAATCATACAATAGCATGGGTACTGATATCCATTAGTGAGGTTATGAATAACAGTACTTTTTTATTCCTTCTTGTTGAAATAAATGTTTCCCTGATTGATTACTGTCTCAAAGTTTTATTATTCTCACTTTCAACATCATATAACACTCAGTTTGTGACTCCTTTACTTGAAAGCTGCTCTCCTCAGTGCTGATGGAAAGCCGTAGAGCATCTCTATCAGTGAAAACGTACGTCCTCTGCGTAAATTTCTGCTTCAGATTTGATAGCTGTGATTCATTAGAAAGTGTCAATAAAACAAGCAAATTAAAACCTTAATTTAAAAGATAGTCTAGTAGGGGAAAGTCTGACTGAAGCTTCCAAACATTGTCCTGAGGTTTGATGATGCTTATGGTTTTAAAGAAGATTTCTGAATCAATGTACTTTTGATTTGGTAATGCTTCTTTCATACCTATTTTGTGACAGTAAAGCCATTATAAAATTTCTCCACACAGTACAACTATGCATAGATTAAGCTATACTCACTCCTTATACTCCTTCTTGATAGGTAAATCTAGTGGTCTACTTCAGCCCCATTGTAAGCTTTGTTAATAGAGTGAATTTCTTCTCATTTTTTCTGAACATTTGCTGATTTTTCCCTTGAAATACATAGATCAGAATTTTACCCTATTGTAATTCTTTACAGTGTTACAAATTTTAGTGTTCTGTTCTTTTCAAGTTTGTATTTATTTTGCCAGTGATATTTTCTTGCTGTTCTGAATTCCTCAGACAGTTCTTTTAATTGGTACAAATTTTTGAGTGTGGTTTATTTCAAAGTTTCTAGTGAAAGTTTTATTTTTGTCCAGATAAGTTAACAGATACTTATATATGTCTTAGGAGAGTCTTTAACTACTGAGATTGAAGTCAAACATTCCTGTCTTTCTTCTGGATTGTATGCATAGAGGCTTTATGAGCCTGATGTTCTGTACTCAGCTGGAACTCTTTTGTGGTCTGGTAGTTCCTGTTCTTTTCATGATTTTGTTTCTAGTGGTAGAACATGGATCACGAAACATTTAATAATGTTTATTTCCAGGTTGTCAGGAATTTGATTCATGACTCTTCACTTTTCCTTTTAAAATTGGTAACATAAATCCTCATTTTTGAATGTTAAAAACCATGGGTGACTGTGATATGTTGATCCTCAAAACTACTTTAACTACTGTGTTTACTGATAGGTGGAAGAAAATATAAAAATCCCTGAAATTCTACAAAAAAACCCTGACTTTTAAGGCCTGAGGCAGTGACCAGCACAGACTTGCCTAGCCCTGTGCATTTCTGTGCTGACATAGCACAGGCTTCTTATGGATCTGCTTTGCAAAGCTGTCTAAATTATTTCCATTTTAAAATACTCTTCTGCATCATAGAATTTATTAAATTAAGTAGGTAAGAATAGTAGGAAGAAATTAGTAAGGTAAAGAGTATGTGGGAGTATGTTCATTGAGAAAAAATGTTTAAAGTAATTCCTACTTAAGTGCCTTCTTTTTTCCTTCTCTTAAGGAACAGAATTCTGTCATTCTAATTTTCTTGTGTCATATAGTTTAATTATTGAAACATTCTTGTACAAATGAGTGGTTCTCCCCTACAGGTGACTTTCGCCAGATCTTCTGTCAAATATGTCTCAAAGAAGAGGCTGGATCTGAAAAGCCATGTTTTATAAGCAAGTTGATGCTATGGGATGCAAAACTTCATAAAGGTTCGTGTATTGATGTTGCTATAAAATGAGGAGGCAAATTAATTTTTCATGTGTGTAACATATAGATAAATGTAAGTGCTAAGCATGTAGAATTACATTTCTTCGTGGTTTTTATATTATGGTTTTCATACAGCCTCAATTTTTACAGCTGAGCTAATTTATATTTGGGGTATATATTTGCCCCCTCAATTTCTCCGCGTTATATATCTTGAAGAATCTTTTTCCAAAATGCAACTGGACTTCATGCTTACCCTGTGTTTTAAATACATAGCAATAAATGTCAAAAGCTGAAAAACAATTTATAACTTCGTTATGTACTTTATAACCATTTCAAGGCTTTTAATGATTTTTAATTATAGTTTAGTAATTAGTTCCTTGTTTCCACAAAAAGCTGCATCTTAGTACAACAAAATGACATGCATTGTATTGGCTCTTTGCAGGGGCAAGGAAGGTTCTTCATGAACTTATCTTCAGTAGTTTTTTCATGGAAATGGAATACAAAAAACTTTTTGCTGTGGAATTTGTGAAGGTAAATGGTTATTTAGTTTTATACTATGAATTTGTGCTAGCTTTATGAAATTTTCCCCCAAACTGAAAATAGTTTCAATATAAATAACGAATTTTAAGCAAGCAGAGCTTCAATAACTAGCTCAGCCTTTATGGAGTGCAGTTAATTAATTCCCATGTCACTGGTTTATTCCTTAGAATCGTGTACGGATATGCTCGTTTGAATGCTGTATTGTTAGTATTTTGTGTATATTTTGAAATGCCACATGAACTGCAACTGAAATTGGCCTTTCTTCTTGAAAATTAGATACAATAATTAAGAAATGTTTTTGGTTTAGGGTGAGACTTTTTAATTCTGATAGATGATTGATACTTCATTATTTTCTCTGGATTGAAAAAAAGCAGACAAAGACATGCATTACTCATTGTACATGTCTTTTACAGACATTTGCTGAATAACTATCCATGCAGTTCACAGCAGAAGGAAGACTTGTTTTATAATAAGTTTGTCTTTATGGATTTTTTCCAGATATTTAATACTTTTTCTGAGGAATATTGGTTGTAGGAGAAAAAGATTTCGGTTCCAATCTGGCAGATCAGTTAAATTTGTCCTTATCTTCAATATTGAGGCAGTGGGACCGTATTGAGTTGCTTTAGTGCATTGAGGACATTGTGCTGTTTTTGTTGCAACTGCTTCGATTAACTGGAAGAAGCACAGTGAGATGTAATTCTTGTAAATAAAAAAGTAAAATGTTTCATATCCCCAATATTCTCTTTTTCTAGTATTACAAGGCATTGCAAAAAGAATACATCAGTGATGATCATGACAGAGTTCTCTCTGTGACAGCACTCTCAGTTCAGATGTTCACCGTACCTACTCTGGTATGTACAGCCTGTCTCTGCTAGAGATGTAAAATAAGTTTGAGAATTGCTAGCAGTGCCACCTTTGCAGATTGTTGTATTTGGTGGGGAGTCTTCGTGCATTGCTGGGTTGAATATGAATGATTTCGAGATTTGTTAAGGCCAATATGAAGGCAGAAGGCAGGGACTTCAATTGATGTGAAAATTCATTACAGAACATAGAAGGAATGCAAAGAAATGTAAGTTCTTGGCACATTGTTCTCTGCATTAACTTGGTGTATTTATTTGCTGTTCACATTTACCTTCCTATGTGACTTTAAGAACAGGGCAAGGGGGTAAAAAGTGGTTAAAAAACTTTTTGTGGGGCTGAAGTATTTTTAATCTTATGGGGGGAAGTATATCTAGAAATTTTAAAGTTTATATGTTTAGTGGCTGAAGTACTAATGTAAAAATTCTTTTCTATGTGATCTTTCAAGAAAAAAATAGCATATCTGTTATATAGATGCTGTCAGAATTGAACAAACATACAAAATTGATAGCAGTTGTGTTCCTATATAATATATACTGTGGGAGATATTTTGTCTTGGGCTCTTTGCAAAAGCTTAAAATAATTTGTAATCGGAAAGATTGGAATCAAAGGAAAAAATATTTTGGTGAAAACATTTAACAGAACTGGGAAGAAAAAAATTTCACTTTGTTCTTGCAGGCCCGACATCTTATTGAAGAGCAAAATGTAATCACCACCATTACAGAGACACTCCTAGAAGTGCTTCCAGAATACCTAGACAAAAATGACAAGTTCAACTTCCAAGGCTACAGTCAGGACAAACTGAATCGGGTATATGCAGTAATATATGACCTCAGGTAAGTGTAAGGCTGAAAAGCAAGAGCAGCTCTGAAAAAATTGGTAGTACAATGAGGTGTTTCAATTCAGAGTCTGATGATAAAACTGCTTTAAAACCAAACTCAAACCCCTCAAAAACATATGTAAAATTTTAATATTTTTCAGTGGAAACTTAAAATTTTAAAATACCAAAACTACATTGTATATAAACAGTTTTTGCTTTTCAATTATCTAGTTACATATAATATTTACATTAATAAATAGAATACATCTACTGTAAGATAATATGGGAAATTTGTCTCCTATTTGTTACCATTCTGGGAAAGCTGTATTATGCTTATCTGCATAGGGTTTTCTACTTTTACAGGTACCAAATTGCTCTAATAAACTGAGTAATGTAAAAGCAAACCACCCCAAATACCTTGAAATTACAAAAAATCTGTTAATTTCCAATGGTGGAGTCACACCAAGCTACTAGTAGTTCCAGTATTTGGGGAAATTTTCTGAGTAGTTTAAGATGCAGAGGGTGATGTAATTTGATGATGTAATTGATTATATCAAAATAATTGAAAACAATTGTATTTCAAGAATACTTGAAATATAAGCATAAGCAGAAGAGAAGTCTGAGCAAAGTATGATAATATTTTTTTTGGCAACAGATATGTCTTAGTCAGCAAGCCTACAGTGTGGACAGATCGTCTGAGGGAGCGTTTTTTAGAAGGATTCATTTCTTTCCTAAGGATTCTAACTTGTATGCAGGTACAATACATTTGAATAATTTTTTTCTAATATTCTGTTGTAAAGAGATTACAGCTTCTTTTTTTTCCCAGAACAATATTGTGGGTATAAACATGCAATTATGATGGTAAATTCTTCAATCCCTGTTTTGTGTGGGTGAAGAAGTCATGTGTATAGAAGTAATACTCATCAGATTTAGCTACATGTATTCTACCTTTTGATTGTGGAATTTTGTGTTATGTTAAGCCTGTGATCACTGATTTAGACAGAGTATTTTGTGGGATTATCCATTTCAGGGAATGGAGGAGATAAAAAGACAGATTGGTCAGCACATTGAGGTGGACCCTGACTGGGAAGCAGCTATTGCCATACAGATGCAGCTCAAGAACATTCTTTTGATGTTCCAGGAGTGGTGTGCCTGTGATGTAAGTATATCAGTTGTCTGGGATTCTTGCATGCATGTCTTTTATGAATCTTCCTGAGGGCTTTCAAAATTGCAGCCCTTAAAAAAGCCCACTATTGTTCAATATAGTTCTCCACAAAAAAATTGGTCTGAAAGAATTAGTCTGCAGTGTGACAAAGAGAGAGAGGATGGATTGCATAATTTTTAAATATAACCTATGCATTTATTTGAAATTCTAGGAGGAGCTGTTGCTCAGGTCTTACAGAGAATGCCATAAAGCTGTGATGAGGTGCAGCACAAATGGCCGCTCTCGGGAAAAGACAGTATTTCACTTGTGTGGCCATACCCTGGAGAGCAGACCTTACAGAGTGTCTGCAGATCCTGTCAGCATACATTTGCCACTGTCTAGGACTCTTGCTGGTAGGTGATGTGTTTTGATTGCTGTTTAAACCATGTTTATCATCCCTCTCTATTTCTTCACTGAAGAAAACATTTGGATTAAGTGCTTCACAGATCAATTGCTCTCTGACTTTCTGACATTCTCATGATCAGGAAGATGTGTTCTGCATATGTCCCACTAAGGGAAGGTTTTTCTCAAAATAGCTTTTGCTGTGGAGGTTGGAGGATGTCTTTTTAAAGGGAGAGAGAAGTCAGGCAAGAAGGAAAAATTTTTCTTTTTAAGGAGATCGTTAGTTTCCTCTGGACTATTTGTGGTTCTGTTTTTCCTTCTGCCTACTTTGTCCAGCTAAATGTCCATTATTACTGTGTCCTGAATTTATTTTCCAGCCACATATACCTTAGGACTCTTAAAATGCTCCTGCCAAAAGACCTATGTTTGTACCATGCCAGGACAGGTTTCCAGACAGAATACAAAGGACTGCAGCAGTGGATGATTGGTGCTTTCTGTAGAATACAAATGAAATCATAGGTTATAATCTGTGGATTTTTTTATCACATCATTTGATACCAAGATGCCATCTGTTAAGCCTTGTAGTCTTGAAATTCATTTACTACTGATGTATGATTTAAATGCGAAATAAAAATTTTACTGATATTATATAGCATCTCAATTTAGATGGTGTTAATTCATTCATTCAGTGAATAAATTTGTTCATAAAATAATGGATTGTAAGACTGGTAAGAGCTGTTGTGATAATGTAATAGATCTTTTATCTTATAAAAAGGAAAAGTATGAAGTCTTTCCTAAATAAACTTGGTCTTTTTTCCGTAATTCTCTGAGTTGTAGATGATTTAGTTAATGTTTAGAAGGGGTTGGAAAACCTTCATTGATTTTAATTTATTTTCTGATTTTTCTTCCTTGATTTTGTAGGTCTTCATGTACGATTAAGCAAGACTGGAGCCATCTCAAGATTGCATGAGTTTGTTTCTCCTGTAAGAGTCTTTTTTTTTCCCCACCAAATGCTTTTTGTGATTTACACTCAGGGAAGAAAAAAGCCTAAAGCTATATCCTCTAACTTTCATGGCACACATACAAGTTCTTTTTCAACTGTCAGTGTATCTTTGTTCACTAGGACTTAAACTTTCAAAACTACTGGCAGGTTTATTCTTATGTGGGTTTTTTTTTTGTTGTTTTTTCCTTTTTTTAAATTCTAGGAAGAATTTCAAGTGGAGCTGCTAGTAGAATATCCTTTGCGATGTCTTGTCTTGGTTGCTCAGGTTGCTGCAGAGATGTGGAGAAGGAATGGGCTCTCCTTGATAAGCCAGGTACTCCCTACAGTGTTCAGTGGCGAGTTGATCCTAATAGTGTTTGCAAGGGTTTCTCAGTAATGCTGCCAGGGGTTCTTCCAGTGCAGAGAGAGATTATGGGGTCACTTCTACAGTAAACAGAAAGGTTTTTAGGTGGGAATTTAGGTTACTTGGTTTTATTTCTAGCTTCAACAACGGCTTACCTCCCTGTCTTAGCTAAGTATTTTCATCTCCATTACAACTGGTTTTTACTCTGTGAAGTAGTATTAATATTACTGGTGTCTACTTGTAAGCTATTTTCAGATCTTGTAACCATTGCGTAAGTACTTGTTAGTACTCTTGCTTATAATATAAAATGTTAGAAGTTCCTCTTGATGTATGCAAATTATTATATGCAAAAGTTAAACTATATTAGTCTCATACTAAACTTTTGAGAACCATATGCTGGGAATACAAACATTTTCTAATACTTATGACTTCTATTGCAAGAGTAAAAGTAAAGGGAAGAGCCGATCCTTACATTTGCCTGCTTTGGCTTCACTTTAGGGTGGTGTTTTTGGTTTTTCTCTTCCTTTGATGGCAGAAATTCTCGGCTAACCTTGCATAGGACCCTTTGGTGAAATCAAAGTAAATATTGGTAGATCTCTATAGAAGATCTTCTGAGAACTGGGTGGGAGAAGGAGGATGTTTTGACTTTAATCAGTAGCAGTCATTGAGTTATGCCCTCTTGGAAGGGATGTGAATTATGGCATAGACTTTTTCTGGATAGGTGTAAAAGTAGTTTTTTAACTTCCATCAAAATACACATTTATTTTGAAAGAAATACAGCCTTTACTCAATGAAGATCTGGTACAGTTTGAGAAAGCCTCAGAGATTAACTGATGCACATTTGGTAGTACATTACTTTGTATCTCTTATTCTGTTTTCCTGTTTCTTAGGTGTTCTATTATCAGGATGTTAAATGCAGAGAAGAAATGTATGATAAAGACATCATCATGCTCCAGGTATAATGTTCTGAATCATTGTGTACTTGTGTTATAAAATTTCTATGTAATTTAAAAAAAATTAGTTAAATTTGCATGATTTTGAAATAGTAAGTGATACTCATATTAATTTGGGTTTTTTGATAGATAGGTGCATCTCTTATGGATCCAAACCAGTTCCTCCTGCTGATACTGCAGAGATATGAGCTTGCTGATGCCTTCAAGAAGATCAAACCCACCAAAGATCAGGTAAGTAGCAAGTTTTTTTGCTGTTTAGTTTGTCAGCTTTGAGTATATGAAACATCAATGAGAAAAACCAATTGCTGTTGATAACTGCATTTTTAAGGCCACACTAGAAGTCAGTAAAGACAGGAGCTAGTGGTTAGGTAGATACTGTGTATTTGGAATTTGTAGAGGCTTCCTCAAATTTAGCAAGCAGGTTTTGTCCCCTTTGACCTTTATTTCATAGGGCATCTACCAAAATCCATGTAAATGACTTCTCTATAGCATTTTTGTGTCTCTTAGGCCATGTTATATGATTTTATTTTGGTTGGAAGTTTCTTGGGTTGTTACACTACTTCTTGTGGCTTGAACTTTGATATAACCCTTCATTTGGGGTACTTTTTTTAGCTGTTGTTTCTTTTCTTGCATGTGAATCTTGTACTTCAGTTGCTGTATAATATCTCCTCTACAGAAGCAGGCACTTGTTCCAGCTTGTTCCAGAAGTTTCTTCTTACAGTGCTTCAGCAAAGTAGTAGAGATAAAGGCTGAGCTCAGTGCCATTTACTGGATGCATTTTTCTGCACTTTTTTTACCTGATTTCTCTAATTCTTGCAGGATTTGATTAAACAATATAATGTTTTAATAGAAGAGATGTTACAGATTCTCATATACGTTGTGGGTAAGTTTCATTTCTCTCTGTTGTAGTAATGGATTATTACTTTAACAGGATTGATGAGTGCCTCTTTTAAATAGATAATTCAGTAACACAAGTATTTGTCAGCTGGAAGCAATAGGAATTGCACAGTGAAAAAAGCTATTAGATAACTTCATAATTTACATTAAAGTAGAATGTGAAAAGTGCCCATCTTGGTCCATTTTGTTAGGAAGCTAGGCTAAGAAACATTTTAACTCTCAGACACTTGGGACAGGCTTCTGACAAATGCAAGATTATAAAACAAAACATCCCAGCAATACTATTATTATGGTGCAAAGTTCAAATTTGCTTTATACGTGTCATATTGCCATTTTTCTCCTTTTGGTTCACTCTGACAGGGGAAAGATATGTGCCTGGAATCAGTAATGTGACAAAAGAAGATGTTATAATGAGGGAAATCATCCATCTGTTATGTATTGAACCAATGGCTCACAGTGCAATTACCAAGTCCTTGCCTGAAAATGTGAGTCTTGATTTATTTACTTTTTACCTTAGTTTACTTTTTCTTGTTTTATGTCCTTCTTCTTTAACTTTCTTATCTTTATATGGAAGCATTTCTAATGTAAAGCTTAAATGTTGGTTTGAGAATTACAAAATGGCATGACAAAGTGGCTTACACACCGTACTGATGTAAAAGTAAATGTCATAGATTCAAGTATGGATTGGTTATAAAAGACTTGTATGGGAATTACACTTTTTGATTAAGAGGTGAATGATTTTAGAATATCCAGCTGTAATTCTCCTAGACTCAAAAAGAAAAGTTGCAAAATTTTCTGGTTTGGCCTTGTAGGACGATGCAGCAGGGTTCCATTCTGCCCTGAAAACCATTAATAAGTTCGAGCCTGTAATTTTGATCACTTTAAGCTGTGCAGATCCATTTGAAGTCAAGTGTTGTACAGGTCTATTTGAAAACACAAATTTCCCTGCCATTCTGTTCCAGTTGTTGAAGATTCAAGCAAAGGCAAGACGTGGATTAGATTTTATAGTCTGTGCAAGTGTTCAAAACCAGCAATTATTAATGCAAAAACCACTAAATTTTTATTTTAAATTAAATAGCCTGAAATATCATAATATCTACATTCACTGTTCTAAAATATCTAAACCTCTGTTTTTCCCTCTGTTAAGGTTGGGTAAGCATTGATCTGTTTCTAGAAATCAGCTCTGTTATTAATGAAGTTCTACATTATTAAGTTAAAGTATTATCTCTCTTTGGTGCTTCCTTGGAACTTGTTAATTATGAGTATCTGCTTTCTGATTAACTGCAGGCAAAATATAATAGTTCATGAATCAGGGAATTTATCTAAATTTGTTTATTTTTGTTACACATAGCATAATACTGAAGATATTTGAATCATTATATATTTATCCCAAACTAAATTTTTTACCAGGAGAACAATGAAACTGGCTTGGAGAATGTAATTGATAAAGTGGCTACGTTTAAGTAAGTTCTTGATGTTGTTTTATAAGTAGCTCAAATGTGAAATAAGATTTCTTAGATTATTTGGGTTAAGCAAGCTGAACTGCACAGTCTGTTTCAGCTGTTATTTTGCTGTCTTGAAATAACTATGTTTGCAGATATGCGTAGGAAAGAAAAGTGTGTGGAATATCCTAAGCTGCCACCGCTTCTCTCCCTTTGCCACCCTCTTTCCTCAAATTCAGTTTAAGGAATCTCAGGGGTTTAGTAATTTCAGGTCCTAGTGGGAGAATCTTCAAAAGTCCATTTTGTTTCAAAGATGATTATGAACATTATCAACTCATTGTGCCTTTGACAATCACCATCTAATAACTGGTGTAAACGTTGCTTAGTTGATAAATTTCTGAAACTTTCCCCCTTTCTTTCGGAGAGTTAATTTTATGTGTAAATATATATATGTGTGTTTATGTGTATGCAAACGCAGAGCAATCAATGTAGTAGTTGAAAAAAACTAGTTCAAATGTCTGCTATTTTTGTGAGAAAAATGTCTCATTTTAGTTACTTTAATATACCTTATTTTAAATTTTATGTGGCTTGCTTGTTTATGTTCTAATTAAGAGCAACTCTAGGTGTATGTAGGAATTTTACTTTGGGAATTATATATGCACAGTTCAAAAAAATCTCACTGGCTGGAAAGTAGCAAGTATTACTTGTTTGTACTTTGATTAAAGAAAGGATTGAATTTTATACAATAACATCCAATGCCTGAAATTCTAAGCCATACAGCTGAAAAGAATTTTCAAAGGCGATATGGCATGCTGTAGATGGTATAGACTAGAAATATTTTGCTTCTGGATTGTTTACTCTTGTAAATCCTGTCTTGAAAATTTAAGACACATAATGATACTGTCTGCTTTTAATCAGTTAGTGAAGCAACCATTACAGTTCCTCCTTCCTTAGAAAACAAATTATGTTTCTTTACATTCAAAGATGTGCTGAATGTACATTACTAATATGTATGTTGTGAAATGTCTCTCTGTAAGGAAACCAGGTGTCTCTGGCCATGGAGTTTATGAACTGAAAGATGAATGTTTGAAAGAATTCAATATGTTCTTTTATCACTACACTAAGACCCAGCACAGCAAGGTAAGAAGTGTAAGATTCTCCATCAAGGTTAAAAAAATAGTCCATACTTACCAACGTTTAAAGGATTTTGCTGAATTAATGCAATCTAAAGAAGTTGATTCGGTAAAGAGTATATGCGGCTACCTTCAAAATTAAATGTTTCATGATGTTAAGATTGTCAATACAAATTGACATGGTATGGTTTGCATTAGTATTTCCCCTGTGGCGACTTGTATTAACTCTGTTAACTCTTTATGCTGAGTACAAAATGGGATAAGAATTATCTTTGCACTGGGAAACCCCAGACTTTGCTTTTGTAACTCTTATTGAGGAAGTAGATATGTCCAATTATTTATCTTTACTACAAATGTAAATGCAAAATGCAATGTTGTTAAACATATTTCAGACAAAATTCTTGTACACAACCAGGCGTTCACTATGTATCTTGCCTTATTTCTAGTGTAGGATTTCTCCTTATTTTATTAATCTTATTGTGTGCTTCTGTAGAGGTGCTGATACAACAACACTCCTTTTTCTGTAGGCTGAACATACACAAAAGAAAAGAAGAAAACAAGAAAACAGGGATGAAGGTAAAATTCTGAAACTGATGATTCAACAAATGTGATAATTTGCTAGTGTATGTAGTTGTGTATCTATCCTGAGCTTTGGGACTTAATGGATAGTGAAATTCATAATAAATTTGTTTTGGTTTGTAGTAATTATCATTAATTAGTAACTGGTATTTCTTTTGTCTTTTTTTCTTTATCAGAGATAGGAAATCCGGAATTTTAAATTTAATTTACATGTAGGGAAATAAACATGACGCAGTACCTATCTGACGAACCCATGAAAAACTCAGAGATTTTATGGTGGAGTAACTAAGAGGCAAAAGTTTTAGAGGTTTTATTTTTGTGAGCAGTTTCTTTAGCACAATGTTGAGACATAATAATGCCATGTAGAGAAGGTTGCCACAGGAACTAATGCTCATATTATTCTGTAATACAAGAATGAGACGTCCGTTTAAGGAATTATTTTTTATAAGCTATCAATATATAAAACAATAAACCCCCACATTTCTATTGTAACAAAAATGTTATTTCCTTTTTGAGTTTACTTTTACCCATTCAAGTCACATGCATTTAATTGAGTTGATTTAAGGAAGACTTGGTAAGCTGAACAAATAAGTAGAATGAACAATGAAATAAACTCAACTATCACCTTCTTTACTGCGTTGCAACAGATGTAGTTATTTTGCTCTTCCCAGATTGCCATTCCAGGTGAATACCTTAATCTGCTTCCTACTCTAAAGTGTATTTTGATCTTTGTGTACAATCAGGGTACTGCAGCATTTCATACCTAAGAGGGTTAGAGTTTATTTACTTTGGGTTCCTTTCAGTTGTAAAAATTGCGGAACTGAAAAAGAATAAATAGGCTTTGTCATTTAGGATGGATACAGTTAAATTGGAAATCACGTTGTCTTTGAAAAAAAAATTTTGCAGTTATAAGTAACTCAGAGGATTACAACAGCTGAAAACTAATGAAGGGGAAACAAGAGTTTTGGATTATTTGATTTCTTCCTCCACTGTTCATTTATATGAATTTTCAACAGTACCTTCTGAATTTTTCCCCTTATCATTTTCACTCTGGCAGCTTAAAATGCTACCAGGCAAATTAATTTCATAGAAATTTTTAAAAATGGAATAATTTAGATGTCATTGTCAGAAATTCACATTCATATAATTGCACAGTATGGTTCTGAAATACCAAGGTATCTATTGACATTGTTGTGTGTTCCCCTGAGGCTACATGTTTTCTTACAGGTACTTCTGTGTAATCTTTAATGTGGCTTTGTTGTCTTTGTCAGTAACTTCATTCAGTCTAAATTATTAAAAGAATGATAGTTTCAGAGACACTGCATTCACAGAGCTGCTCTGAAAAGAAGCAATCTGAAAATAGGCATCTGGGTACCAAAAGAAGATAAAAGCCAGTGCTTCCCGGTAGGGAAAGGCTGTGGTGTTAAATGAACTGCTGTTAGTAGATGCCAAGATTCCACATTACACAGCTCCAATATTAGGTCAGAAAATGTACATAACTAGAAATGACTGGAATGCCAGTAGCAGAAAAATTTAGAGCTCCAGACATGTGACACTGTAGTGTGGGACACTACAGTCTGGAAGCTCCATTCCTCACTTTCACTTAACTACTTGAAAACATTATACCTGATACAAAGCACGCATTTTATGTTTAATAGTGATATGTAAAGGATAAGGCAGTACAGAGTATTGAAAATTTGCTTTTACAGATACAACTAATAATTGTGATTGTTTAACTTAGCTTGCATGTGTTTTATATAAGAACTTGCGAAAAGTACTTAGTTTTGCCAAAGATGAAAGTTGACTTAGGCAAACAATTGTATTTCAGTATGGTTTTATTAATTTAAAGGTCCAGTTTTTATTTTACTGTAATTAATATGTTTGTTCTCTCTACTTTTGTCTGTAGTCTTGGGTGGGATGTCAGTTCATTGCTATCTTTGCACATCTGTTTTCTAGCATTGCCACCACCTCCTCCTCCAGACTTCAGTCCTGCATTCAGCAACGTGGTGAGGATTCTGAACTGTGATGTTATGATGCACATCCTGCGGACCCTTCTGCAGAGAGCAGTAGAACTGGAAACACACTTGTGGACTGAGGCTATGATCCAAATGGTATGGTTAGCCATAGTCATCTTCTGATAGTCATTCCTGTATTGACTGCTTATGATAAGATCAAAATATGTAAAAATAAACTTTAAATTTGAATGATTTTTGTCCCCAAACCTGTTTTTATAAATCTTACTGACAAAGAAAATCTTTTTAATTATTTAATTACCTTTCTCTGTTATAAAATAGAAATATACACAATAGTATTAAAGTTTTCTGTTTTGCTTTCCTCATTGTTGCCTCATCACTGAAGCTGTTTCAGTATGTAATGCTCCTTACCTCATCTTTTTCTTGAAACTTCACAATTAAGTAACCCTTTGATAATTGCAGTTCCTTAATTTTTTGAGCATCAGAGTCTCCAAATACATAAATGTCTTTGGGGCCTCAGTCATAAAATAATACTATTTTTGTAAGTATTTAAACATTTAATTTTACTGCAATGTCTTTAGCCTTTTAAGACATTGTTGAAATGTTTTTTGGAAGGTTTTTCTCTTTGTAGTTGGAGGGTTGTTATTTCAATATTTATGGTATTAGGACCTGAAATTACAGTCTACTTGGGTTAATCAGTTTTGTTGGAGTGTATAGATTGTTTAATTGCCTTGCCTATGATGCTAATCTTTGAATTATGGAATTAGCCAGATGCAGATTTATATCTGCAAAATGACAAGATTTTTCACATTACTAATATAGAGCATTTGCACGTTGATTCATTTTAGTGCAACTAATATGTGGTAAGTTTATATTGTGCTTTTTTGTTTCCCTTTCCATGTATGGTCTCTGCACTTTTATGTGTTTTATCATTAATATAATCAACATACAAGACAGAACTGCATTAAACATCCGTATTTTATGTGTCAATTTTCCATATCTTAAACATTGAATGAGAGTTATTTTTTTTCCAGGTGCTTCATATCCTTTCTCTAGGTTTGCTAGAAGAGAAGCAGCAGTTACAGAAGTCTCCCGAAGAAGAAGTCACCTTTGATTTTTATCACAAAGCAACACGTATGTTTCATTTTCTTTGAAAGCACAGACTAAACTAGGCTAACTTGATTTTTGTAAGGACTAAGATAAATCACAGAACAATTATTTCTAGTTTTAGTCAGAAAGGTTTTATTTTTTGCTATATAATTAAAACCTGATCGTTTTTAATTTTTTATAATAATTGAAAAACTAGATTTGGTCTAGCTTCCTTTATTCCCAGTTGCCGGGTTCATTGAAGAGGATATGTACTTCTCTTCCTGGGAAAGAAATGACAAGTTGTGCTAGTGTTACATAACTGAAAATTATTTTTCCTTCAAAGAACAACATTGAAATGAAAACTAAGAACTCTTTGAAAAATTGCAGTGGATTTATGTGAACTGTGTCCATCTTTGGTTCTCTTGAGCTGTACAATTATTGATTTACTTTAGTATTTCACATGGTAGTGAAAATAAAAACAAAACTTAGTGGCTGTGGCATGCACTTTTTCTGTTTCTTTTTCTTTTTCAAATCTCTACTGAGCATTTTCTAATATTAAATATTACACAGTAGGACTACTGTGTAGGAGTTGGAATCTGCATTTTCTAAATAATCTTTCATCTTATCTAGAGTTTCTGCTTCACTGTGTAAGAATAAAGAAAAAAACTCCGTTATCAAGCTAAACGTAACTGTCACTTGTGAGATGCAACAGAGATAAGAATTGTAAAGTAAAATCATAGAATCATAGACATATTCATATTGGACAAGACCTCTAATTGTGAAGTAAAATCATAGAATCATAGAATTGTTCATATTGGGAAAGACCTCTAAGATCAAGTCCAAATGTTAACTCAACGATGCCAAGTGCACCACTAAACCATGTTCCTAAATATCACATCTATGTGTCTTTCAAATACCTTCTACAAGAACAAATACATAAAACTACTGAAGTCCCTTTATTTAGTTTTAAAAAAATGTTGTTTGAAAAGCACTCCAAATGCACTTCATTTTAAAATTTTTTTCTTATTGTTGAGGGAGAAGTGTCATCATGACACTGAAAGTATTTCCATTTAAGAAGCTTCATGTCAATGATAGTAATACATTAAAAGTAGCATTTATAACAGAGATACTAGAGAATGCTTTGCTACCTTTAGTTTTGCATAACCAGAAAAATCAAAGCCCCAGTTACACCTAAGGCATGCAAAAATAATCCGTATTTTTGTAGGGAAGCTCTTACTGAGAAGCGATTTATTAAAAGAAAGTTCTTTTTGCAGTGTATTTTTCTCCCTACTGAAAATGTGAAATTAATTCCGTATAGAAATGCTGCAAAAGAAATACCATTGAAGATAATGGCCTCCATTTTAAAGCATTCTTTAGAATGATGTGTTAGAGAAGGGCCTAGAATGCTATCAACTCTCACCAGGTTGTGAAGAAGGAAATAATTACTGTAATTACAATAGCTTTTGTGATTAGAAGTAAACATGTACACACTAAGCTGTTAACAAACATAGGTAAACTCTAAAGAGCTTTACTGCTTCCACCTGAAGTGAAATGCAATTCTTTTTTAAGCAGACCTTATTAAGCAAATATTTTCTAAAGCAGAAATCATTGATCTACAATCGGATAAATCATATATAACTGGAATAAACAGATGAAATTATACCAGAACTGTAACTACAGAGTTCATGTTCATGTGTGTTACATAATTAGCAATATTTTAAGGCATGTCCACGGTTGTAAATACATTAAAATGCTAGGGTTTTTTTTTTTCCCTGAAGGCCCTTTTCTATTTTTCACTTTGTAAAGGAATGGGAAGCTCAGCCATGAATGCTGTGAATGTGTTAATGCTTCTGGAAAAACTGAAGAGAGTTCCCCAGTTAGAGGCACAGAAGGACACAGTCAATTGGATACTGCAGGTACACAAAGGAGGGATAAGTATGATCTGATTCAACTATCGTAGAAAGCTTTTATGAAAGATGTTACGACTCCTACATATAATCCAGTGTTTACAGCTGCAGTGATTTCCTGAGACATTTAATCTGTTGCAGCATTATACTTGCTATTGGTACTTCAAATATTGGGTCAATTTTTGCTTGGTTAACTCATTCCAGTAATGACATTTCTATGCATATTCCTCATATTTCTGTTACAAAATAACAGCAAATGATGAGTAAAGATTTATTAATTCAGAAAGCATTTTAGAGACTGCTTGTATTAGGACTTGAATCGTAAAGATCTGATTATTGTCCACATTGTATATTTGACTTGTGGAATTTTTCTGTTCAACACCCTGCCATTACCCAGGAAGAGATGAGAAAGACTTCTAGGTATGTTATGCCTTCTTCAGGCTAGGAGGCTGCTGCTTGTGCTGAGGAGCTGAGTACTGCTGTCCTATTTTGACCTTCTTGGTTTAGGTGACTTCTTGGTTAATGTGGCAGACACAGAAGGCAGTGCTCTTGGAAAAGAGAGCAAGAACAGGATTCAAAGCTATCCTCAGCTACCAAAATTGAACTGTCTTGTTACATGACATAGGCAGGTTTGAAAGATCTTTTGAGAATTAATTTTTCTGAAATTCTAAGGTCAAACAAAAACATACTTTTTAAAGTATATAATAACTTTTAATTGATAACTATAGTAAACATAGAATAATTAATATTATCAACACTTGAATATGCTTACTAAATAAAGCTGGAGAAAGCAGTAAATGAAAATTGAAGGCTCAGTTTTAACTAATTGGGCATAGGGAGAGCTTTCTGTTCCAAATGTATAGATTTTTTTACATGATTTTACTGTTTTTATGGGATGATCCATATCTCATCTACTTGAAATAAGGTGGAGGTGCCTGTCATTCTTCTGATGTATAGATGCATTGGCTGCTTAGCAGTGTTAATGCTAGAAGACTGAAAAATTTGTAGGAATTTTACTTCTCTTCATACTGAGCAGTTTTTGTCAGGTTTAGAATACAGACACAGTAGTGTTCTGGGAATGCACATACAGTCTTAGGTGTTGTTGTTATTTAGGAGTATTAATCCATTTGAAAATAATGTTAAACTAGATACTAAGAGTTTTAATCCTGTCTATGATAGAATTGCATTGGGAGGGACCTTAAAAATCTAGCTACAAGCCCCTGCCATGGGCAGGGACACTTTCCAATAGACCAGATTGCCAGCAGCGCTGTCCAACGTGGACTTGATCACTTCCAGCATCCACAAATGCTCTGGGCAGCCTGTTCCAGTGTTTATATATTGTAATATTGGAAATATGTTAGTCTATATTGTTAAAAGAGCCAAGTTGTATTTTATTTTTGACATCTAAGTTTCTATTTTTAGATGTTTGACATGGTGAAGAGATTGAGAGAAAAATCTAGTTTGACAACAGTAGGAGCTACATCAGGCTCAGAAGCTACAAAAGGTGATGAGGTAATAATAAAAATAAAAGTTCAGTGGAAGCCTTGTGTTTAATGTTTTGAATGGCTATTTTCAAAAATGCGTCAAAATTTATTTTTGCCTAAAATGATAATTTTTCAAAACTAATTTCTGGTATCTTGTCTACAACTAGGATTTAGGTTCCAAGAATAATAATTTTAGTAAGTGAAAGTTGTGCTAAACATATTTCATGGAATTATCAGCTGCTAATGTGAGTTTCAGTTGTACTTCCAAATAAGTGAAGCAACTGAGGGGGCTGAAGGAAGTAATTTGTGTTCAACTTGTCTTTGTGATTTGACCACCTTTTCTATTACACTATTACACTGTCATTGTACAATAATTAGAAAAAGAAATCCACTTTAAATGATGTCTCGTAATTTACATTATCAAGAGGTTAATCTACTTTGCCCTGATTGTATAATGACATGAGCCTTAAGTAATTATTCTGATTGTCAGTCTCTGCCCTTCCCACAAAATAACTTCTGATTCTAGTGGTAATAACGCAATGAAAGGAGATTTCAAAGGTAACTTCAGTGCCATGGAGTGGTTGTGTTTTCAATTGGCGTTCGAACAGAAAAGAAGAATCTAATTACCCTTAGCCTGTATGTGAAGACAGAGCAGTTTGCTCTTACACGTTTTATTCAGCAGCAGCTTGCTGCCAAACAATCTGTTGGCTGGTCATTGCATGCCGAGTTCTAAACTTACCACACAGCATATGCTGCGTTTGTTTTTTGAGGTAGGTGTCATATGATAGCTAGTATGAAACAAAATACAGAAGTCAGTAAGAAATTTGTCTTACAGTTCTACTTGTGGAGCAGTTTGTTTGATTTCCTCATAAGTTATGGTACTGCGAGTGGAAGCAATGTCTATAATGTTGCGTTTGTCCCTTGTAATTGAATAGGAAGATTTAGGTTCTGTATGTTTTAATAAAGTCTGCCTGTGTTTTTTGAATTCTGCATTTCTAAAGCATAGAAATACTTTGTTTATGGTTTTTGAACATTTTGATACAAGAGTAAATATTGGAAGTTTCCCAGTGTAGCATAAAGAATAATGCAAATGCACAGAAATACACAGAAGCATAAAAAGCTGACACATTTGTTGTATCATGGATAGGCAGTTCAAGATAAGATTTTCTTCAATTTCTGTAAAGGAGATACTGAATACACAGTAGGGGTTTTGGTTATGGGGAGGATAACAGAACACTGGAAAAAGCTTTGACATTCACCTCTCTAAAATTTCTTAAAAATAGTACCTAATTAAAATGATTCAGGTATCATTGATCTTGTCTTTGGTCTAGGGGTTGTACTAGTGACCTTTTGCAGACCACAAAAGTCCAGTCTAGGTAATGAACCTAGTTAGCATTTAAAGATTTGTGGTTATTTATTTTTATTTCAGATAGCAATTAACTTTTTCTCCTCACTAAAGTGTTGTCAATTAGGGAATTTTATGTCAGTGGTTAGAATGCATGTAATGGGGAAAGAGTTCTCTCATTTTGATGTTTGCAGTTTCCTGTGATTTCTTTATTCTCATATTGTAAGACCCAGAGCACTCAGGATAAAGAGAAAGCTGAGCGGAAGAGAAAGGCAGAGGCAGCAAGGTTGCACCGTCAGAAGATAATGGCCCAAATGTCTGCCCTGCAGAGGAATTTCATTGAAACCCACAAGCTCCTCTATGAAAACACACTGGAGGCCCAGGGGAAAGAAGATGCTACTATGGAAGAAGAAAGGTAAGAAAAAACAGACATCCAGAGTTCTGGTGGGAAGAGGTCATTACCTGCTATACGAGTTCATTATGCTGCATAAGTAGGTGCAAGGGATAGATTATGTCATTCCAGTCAGCAAACTTGTGTCTCTATTTACTTTTAAGTCATCTTCTGTTACAGAATTATGTGTAAAATAGCATGTGTGTGCTGATGCAAAAACAGCGGATCACTTTGTAGAGCAGCATAAAATAAATAATAAAAAAATTTCTTCAGATCGCGGATACTTATATTGCGTAATGTTTAAGAAAATATCATTAGAAAGCTGTTGAGTTGACAGCATTGATTTTGGAGGTGACTGTCTACTTCATATGGAAATTTAAGTGTTTTATTTGGAAAGAGTCTGAAAGCCAATGTGCCTTAAGTTTAGGTTGCAATGAAGAAAATATGATTCTTGTAGCTCAAACCACTTGAGATTTGTTTGTTAGGTTTTAGCATCCTACTTCATAGTGAAGATGTTTGGTTCGTATTGGGTTTAATCTTGTTCGTATGCATTGCTCCTATTCTAGAGATAATTCAGCAATATATTACACCTAATACAGCTCACAATTTTTGTGTAATTGGGACTGTACAAGACTAATCTGGGAAATGGAGCTACCTACTGGAAGAAAAGTACAGATCACTTCCTTATGCTTTGGTCTTTAATTAATCCTGTTCTATTAATCATTGTTGAACTCTGAAGTAGGGAATATTTAAGAAATACATGAAAGCTTATTGTGTCATGAAGCATTAAATTAAGGTAGCAGCATTCATTTCTTTACTTAAAGAATGGAAAGCAATTTTCATGTTTAAAATATATTTCATCTAAGTTGTGTACAGTTTCTTGAATTTCCTGCTGTCTGAATCATCTTATTGTGTTATTCTATGCTAGCTGACTTCCTCTTTCTGTTTTTAAAGAATACTGCATTTTAATGAGGATTTAGGAGTCTTTTCATTGTTTGGTTATCATTTGGTTTTGTAAAGTAGGTTGATATAAATCCAGAAATATTAGCAATGTATGTCCGTCTAAGATGTCTGGAAGAATTCAGTTTGTTTAGAAAAGCCAGATGATTAGTTTTTATCTGTCACTTCTGGTCTTACAGCATATCTTCAGCAGTTGATTACTCCAGAATTGCTTTGGGTCCCAAAAGAGGTCCATCTGTTGCTGAGAAAGAAGTTTTGACCTGTATTCTTTGTCAGGAGGAGCAGGAAGTAAAGTTGGAAAGTGCTGCCATGGTATTATCCGCCTGTGTCCAGAAGTCAACTGCCTTAACTCAGAATAGGAGCAGAATTCTTGAACTCTCAGGGGGTATGTGATTTTTCTTATCTTAGACTGCATGCAGTTCTGTACTTGGACCTCAAATTATTTGAATCAACTAAACTCTTTTGTTTGGTCAGATTAGTAAATGGCTTACCTTACTTCAGAAAAAAAGGTGAAAATATTTAAATTTTTAAATTGTTTTAAAATTCGTGCTTTAAAACTTAAATGAGAAGTATACGAACATTTAGATTTGTTGGTGGGGGAAATTAGAAAATACTTCAATCTCACAAGACATGCAGATTTGGTAGGAGTGATTGTTTTGGAGAAAAACCAAGACTGTTCACAGTTCCTGTTTATTCAAGTACTGCTGCACACTTTCCCAGAATGGAGGAAATAAATTAACATTATCAGAGGCCAATATGGCAACCTGGAAAGAGTTAAGATGTTTGGTTTGGGGTTTTTTTCCCCCTTATGTATCCAGGAAATAATAGAAACAGCAATATAAAAAAGTCTAAGCAAGGATCATATGATATCATCTGATGAATGAACAAAAAATTGAATATAAGAAAGTTACACAATCCCAAGAGTTACATTTGTGTAATAGCAAGTTGGTAGGAGGGAGCACAAAGCCCAGCAGAATTTCTTTTGTAAGTAGCAGTTGACCAAACATGATGGAAATTTTGGTCTGTTACTTAAGGGAGAGAAGAAAATAAATACAAGGATAAGGGAAAACATATGTACTCATTGATATTTTTGTTCTCTCATTGAAAAAGAAAATTAGATGCTGTTACAACTTGTTTAAATTCCTTCTTGTTTTCAAAAGTGGGGTGGGGTTGTGGTTTGTGGTCAGCTCACAGAGCAGAATGTCCTATTTTTTTATTGACACTTCTATGTAGAAATAGCTTTAAATTTTGTTTGTGCAGTTCATTCTTCCTACTTTAGTTTAGAAGTAAACACTTGATTGTTACCAGACAGAATTCTAAAGCAAAAGAAAGTTCATAATTTTTTCATATTTCTCCAGGGTATTACCCTATTCTCTATCATGCTTACAGACCTTAAACAAGTTGTTTCACTAATAAGATGTTTTGTGTTTTCTCCTCTGGATCATTAACACAAGTACTGAATAGTCCTAGGCCTAGGACAAACTCCTACAGAATCTTGCTTGCTCCATTTTTTTTT
>VZRN01000756.1:355875-400492 GCA_013397935.1 Dasyornis broadbenti | reverse complement strand
TTTTAATAAGCAAACTACTGGTAATGGCATTTTAGAGCTAGTTGTATAGAATTTTTGTCTAGGTCATATACTAATTGCATCTTTTTTTTTCCCACTTACTTTCTGTGGTATCCTGAAGTACAGATTAAATCCTGTGTTCTTGTAGTCAGATACACTTGTAAATTTTCTGCAGTGACATGTTGGACTATTGAAATAATATGGAAATAATATGGAAAAAAAAAAGGAATGGAGTTCCTTTTTCTGAAGCTGTTTCTGAACATTATTTATAGCACTTACACCCCATTGCATGGTCCTCTGCTGCTCATCAGTTACGAGGAGGCCTATAACAACTTTTTTTTCTTTCAAGATCTAAATAAATGGGGAAATGCGTGTTGCCACATCAGAGGTGCAGATAGTGTCTATTTAGTGTTATACCAAGGTTCACTTTCTTATTTCAGTCTCCATTTGACTTAGGGCAGCTTCAGCTGCTGTCAAACAGAATTATTTTCAGTGCAACTTAGGTTCTAGAGGTTTTTTCTTCCGTTTTGTCAAATTCAAGTGTACTTTTTCAAAATCATAAACAGTCCAGCAGATGAGGCTTGAAGGACTCTTGCTGTTCGGTATTATTTAATTACCTTGAAGGCGAAAGTGGAGTCTCACTTTGAGTGCACATGCAGCACAAAGACATCAGTACATTCTCATAATGTTTCTGTTGTTGAGAATTGTGCAAGATTAGTAAAAGACAGATTTGATTTTTTGTTACTCCAGCAATGCTTTTTGTGTCAGTGGTTTGAAAATCTATGGGATTAGTTAGAGAAATGACTCATCTTACTTGTCCTTAGTAATTTCATTTTCATTTAAAAATAAGATGACAAAAGTCTCAGCAATAGTGAATCCAACCACAGATCTGTTCCAGTACAGAAGAATCCTTTTTCCTTTTTAACCAATTTGCTTTTGAATTTTGTCATCTTTTTCTTTATAATTAGTGGAAAAGCTTCAGTAGTTTAAATGAGTTCTGTCTTGTCATTACTCTGCTGGAAGATTGGTCTGGCAAAGTTAGCCAAATAGAGTTTTAATGTGACTGTGCAAACTGTAGGAAAAGAAGACCTGAAGGTTCGTGTTCTGTGTATATTGTTTATTTCTGTTCATACTGATGGGAAGTTAAGTTACTGTTCATTCAATAATTTTTCTACTATGTATTTCTAGATACACTAGACCCTCTCTTCATGCACCCCGACTTACCTTGTGGGACCCACACAGGGAGCTGTGGTCATGTGATGCATGCAGCCTGCTGGCAGAAGTAAGGATGTGTCTTTGCTGCCTTTTGATGTTTTTTAATTAATCAATTTTTCAAATAATCTAAGAGTACACTGAAAACAGTACAGTAAAATGGATATTTAATTAAGGGATCAAAATTACTTGTACTCATCTAAATGAATCATCTAAATGAAATATGGCACAGGAGATGTTTTGACTTGATGATCATCATTAAAAGTTTTTAAGGGCCTTCTATGACCCAGAGAATAATCTTTAAGGTGTTACTAATTTATGCAAATATAAACAATGGAGTAAAACTGGTCAAGGATAAGAAACAATATTGAGTAGGCTTACTTTTAGCAGTCCAGTGAGAACCAGTAGGAATCTTCCAGGTGAGTGTTCAATAGCAACAGTACTCTGAAAGTCTGTCACCAGGCCAGTACTTAAAGGGTGAGGCTGGTTTATTCTAGTGACTCTTTAGAAGAGATTCTTGCATTTATAACAGGAGTGGTTAAATCTACCAATATTTGTTCATGGCTCTCCCCATATCAGTGAAGAAGCCCTTAAAAAAAAGGGCGGGCACAGAATTGATGCAGTTGCTATAAACTTTACTAGATTTCTGTTGTTTGAGGGACCCACAATTTAGACCAAGTGTTTTGGATTTGAATGCAACCTGCAAATTAAAAGACAAAGTTTCGTAGCTTGCAGGATACAATCATCCTACATTTCACTCTGCCTAAGTCTGGCAAGTCTGAACAATATAAACAGTGTGAAATAATAATAGAAATAACCCCACTGAAGTATTATCAATAGATAGAATTAGATCATGCAATTACAAGCTACTCTTTATATGATGTATGTTATAAACAATCTATTGAGGTTTGTTGTTTGTGTTTGTGCCATTTTACTTCGGAAAAAATCTTACTAAACTTCTAGTGCTTATCATTCACTTTTCTTTGTGTGTAGATGTTATTTTTTACAATAAAACATCAGTACAGAATAAATAGGTGCACACACTTAAAATGATACACAAGTATGTTGCTTGAGTATAATACATCTGCTCTTGGCAGATCCATCTACATCTGCGTAGATCTAAGTAGTGCAACATTGGAGCTCAGTTCCCTTGCTCTTTTTAAGAAAAGATGACTTGCTGTATGGGTTAATGGGATTAAAATGGACAACAGGCTCTTCTCATACGGGATGGCACAGAAGGTTTGAGTATAGTCTTTTATTTATTACATAATAGACATTCTAACTTACTAATATTCCTCCGAACATTGCCTGCCATATTTTTCTATGTGCAGTCTAAAAATACTGCAAACCCTCTAAAACAGAACATGTTCAAATGAGTGGAATATCCTTGTAATTGCCATGTATGAGGAAGAGGAGTTGCGTGCAGAAACACAGTTGTGTGAATGTGGGGAAAATAAATGTATGGTTTTTTGTTTGTAATAGAATACTTCCCTAAATATTCTGTATTCATTAGAACTTAAACAGATTCTCCTGCATATATACTTTCTCTTATCACATAAATGGGATTTTATTTTATTTCATTAAGACTTGATTTATGTATGTTTAAAGTACAAAAGAAAACTTAGTTATTACCTTGGTGTGGAATTTAGGCAATTTCATATCTGTCTCTAAGATCCTACGTACTCAGGTGGAACACTAGGACTGAATTTTTATCTAGAGAAGAAGGTTTAAATATTCAATCTTTTTGTTCCTATAAATACCACTGAGACATTAATGAAATTTGAAGGCTTACTGCATCCACTGAGGGGACAAAAATTATAATGAAACCTGTAAAAAGATTGTAGTTGTTTCTTATTGCCTTTTCAGTTTAAAGTAGTGCGATATTCTAATATAATTCTCTGTCTGTTAAAAGAAGGCTACAGTTCCATTGTCTAGCTGTGAGGCTCAGTAATTGCAATGAATAGCTGATTAATGATTCGTAAAATGTTTCCAACAGTTTTTCCTAAAATTAAATAACAGTATGTTCAATACCTGTTTCAAATTTACTATTGTTTGGATATGAGTTGTTAGATACAATGTTTCATTATGTTGAAGATAAGAGGGAAGAGTAGAAAATGTAAGGACTGTGTGTCTGCAAAATCATAATGAAATTTATAAGAGTATTATAGGCAAGGAAAACTTGCCATCATTTTTCCATCAGTGATATACCATACATTTTTGCATGAATTCTTCTGTGTTCACAGGTTTTGTTGTTTTTGCATCCAAGCATGTAAAAGAGTTAGAAATCAAAGGAAAATACATATTTGTTGGCTTGGATAAGTATTTGCTGTATAATTATGCTTTGAACCATTGTGTTCCTGTTGCATTTGAGCCATTCCACTTTCTAGTAATTTCCTTTTTAATGTTGTAGGTACTTTGAAGCAATGCAGCTGAACTTTCGGCAACGTCTACATGTTGAACAGATATTTGACCTGGAGAATGGAGAGTATCTTTGTCCACTTTGCAAATCTCTGTGCAATACTGTGATTCCTATTGTTCCATTGCAGGCTCAAAAAATAAACAGGTGAAATACCAGGTTGCATAGTCTCTAATTAAAAAGAAAAAAGGGAGAAATTACTTCGGGGCTTGTCAGGTTTTCAAATTTTTGGAAGGAAAACTTGGTTTGAGCTTCCTCATCTGTGTACAATACTGCATATCTCCTTATTGATTATTTAGCTAAAATGCTTCTTTTGGTAGTAAATTTTTTATTTTTTATAAAGCATTTTTGGATTGGCTATTCTTCGGAGCTGAAATCAAATGAGAAAGTACATAGACCTAGTATTTAGTATTTAGCGGTACACTTAGTTTTGTACTGTTTGCTCAAAATTTCTGAAGCCAGTAAAACTGAGCAAATGCTGAGTTATGTGTTTGGATTTAATTGTGTCCTCTGTTTTTAAAGTTAAGGTAGTTCTTTGAGTGTTAAAGTAAAACCTGCTTTCTATATTTGTTTTCAGCGAGGATGCAGAGGCAGTAGCTCAAATCCTGTCCCTAGCTAGGTGGCTGGAAATTGTCACAGTCAGGATATCAGGCTACAGTGTGAAAAATATTAAAGGTTTGTTATCTTGATTTTTAAGCTATTCTGTGGGATATATGTCAGTACATGTTTTAACTAGTACCAATAGAAAACTTCAAATAAAGAATATATTTTGCTGTCAATCAAGACAGTATCAAATAAAGCTTGGGATAAGGTTATTGCCCGTTCTGAGCTAAAGTCTTGATTTCAGTGACCTCACTAATTTTCTGGCTTCTGTTAAATTATTTTCATCTTTCCTGTGAAAAAAACGTGATGTGCACTTGTAGAGGATATCAACAGACTAATGCACATGGTTAATTAAACTTTTGTATTGGCTGTGAGGTGGTAAATTAGAGAAAAACTAAATTAAAAAGGTCAGAATGAAAATAGATATGAGTGTTTAGAAAACAGAAGACACAGAGAATCAACTATTATTTTGGGGAATAGGGGCAAATGTTACTTAAAGAAGGAATCATGGGATATAGTCTGGCTGGTGAGGGGTGTTTGCAATTATTTTCAAATCAGTTTAAAATAAAAAGAAGACTCCGTTTTGTTAAACTGCTGCAAAAACTGTAACAGCTTCTTTGGCTTTTAATATGGATATGTATATCTTTTTTTTCTTTTCATGGAAGGAGAGAAACAAAACCTTCCAGCTTTCACCAACAAGGGAACGGGGAACTCAGCTTTGGAATTCCATTCCATCCTTAGTTTTGGAGTTCAGTCCTCGTAAGTGATACTGGAAGTGTTCTCTGCACTAGGTTAATTTTCTCTTCAATATCCTAGGTATACTTCAGAATTTGTATTGAAGGAAAGACATGATTTATTTGGTCTGGCTAGGGACTTACTCTTTTCCGTAAGCATTCACTGACTATTGGATCTGTGAGGAGCTAGGTGGACCTCTTGGTCAAATCCAGTCTGGTACTTCTTACGTTCTTGGTGCAAAGCTAGGAGTCTGGAGTCTTCTAATACACAATTCCAGTGATTTTGGGTTATTTCCTGTGTCTTTAGGCAAGTTACTTACTGTCTGTCTGCCTTAATTTTCCTGCTCCACGTCTGTAGCATAGATTTCAGGTGGGTTTGGATGCGATAATGGAATATGGATCACTTAGAGGAATAGGGCTGTTTCTCTTCCAGTGGGCAAAAGCACTCGCCCACCACAACAGAACGAATGGGTAGATACTTTTCAAGTGAGCTCAGCTGTCCCTTATTTCTTTTTAGATCATGCTCTAAATACTTTGCTTCTGCTACTTCTGACTGACATCATAGTTATGCAAAGTACCCACATGTATCTTTTATTTGTAAAAAAAAAAAGATTTTCTGTTGTCAGAAAGTTGAATCAATTCTTTTCTTGGTAACTGATCTTCATGGGAAAGATTCTGTAGTTTAAACTTAAACAGTGTGGTGTTTAAGTGTGAACCTGGCTAAACCCCAGACTGTCCTACAATTGTTTTGCATTAATACAAATGGCATATATTTCTATTACAAAGTTCTGTATGTGACTTTGAAAAAAACCCACAAGCCATTAAAACTGCTAAACACTTCTCTACATGTAACTACATTTACATAAACTAATGTAATGTCGTTTGCAAAGAGCTTAAATGCTAAAAAATATGTTTAAAACACACTTAAAATGTCTTCCATTTTTAGCGCCTTCTTATTTTTTTTTCTTCAGGACTTACAATTACAGTTTCTTACATTGTTTATTTTCATTGTTTTTACTTTGAAATGTTTGCGTTTTTCTAATGTGAATTATAACATAATATACAGAAATAATCTCTTCCCAACCTGGCAGCTCTTAATCCCTCGATTTGTAGAGCCTTTTATGTCAAGGTGCTTGTCTACTACTACTAAAACTCGGGATTTCTTAAACCTCTGTCCAGACAAAGGGTCTTTGTACTCATTTCTTTCATAAATAACTGTCCTGGTTTGGACTTAGACTTTGTTAGTGATTGATTAACCAGTAAGTAATAAATACTATTAATAATTGAGACTGAAATTATCTCGTCTTGGTTTTGCAGAGCCAAGTACTCAAGCAGTATCAAGGAGATGCTTATTCTCTTTGCCACCACCATTTACAGAGTTGGGCTAAAAGTTGCTCCAAATGAAGCTGATTCCCGGATTCCTATGATGACCTGGAGCACGTGTGCTTTTACCATCCAGTGTATAGGTAAAGCATGATTTCAGTTTATTTCTTCTCATTGACCTGCAGGCATCTCCTACATAAAATATCTAATAGCTGCGAAATAGTATTCCCTGTCTCATTATTTGTTTTTTATCTATATTCTTAAATAGTTTTCATGGAATTTGTAGAAGAAAGTCTCTTGTATTCTGAAATTGCTAAGTAGGTACCTGGTAGAAAAAGAAACAAACAAAAAGCTCAAAAAACCAAGAAACACTCAAACATGCCAGGAATCTCTTAAGGCAAAAAAGTTACCAGAAAAATTATTTAATTTTTTGGGATAATGTACCTGTTTACCTCATTTCATTTCTGTACTGTATACACAAATAAGTTTGTGTAATAAACATGAAGCTGTAGATAAATCTGTAGAGCCTTCCAGGCAGGAAAGAAGACAAGAGCTGAGTCTGAAATGCATGATGAAGGAATTGAGAATGTAATTGTACATCTCCGTAAATGTGATTTGCCAACTATATCAAGTATTTCTTGATGAAACTGTTGAAGTGCAGGTGTGGTCTATCTTAAATCACTAGTGGACTAGACCCAACTGGAGTATAAGCAGTTCAGAAGGTTTTTAGGTGGATTGGGAATATTCTGGTAAGGCAGAAATAGTCACAAGACCAATTGCATCTTTGTAATGATGGATTCTATTAGAGTTTTCAAACACATGGAGAAAATATTGGAAGCCACCCAGCTTTATTAACATCAATGTACTTAATGACCACTGTGATAGTTTGGCTTATCCTAAGCCACACCACTTCCTTCAAGGCCAGGTTGGATGAGGCCTTGAGCAACCCCATTGCAGGGGGTGGAAATTAGATGATATTTAGGGTCTGTTTCAACCCCTTAACATTCCATGATTCTGTGATAAATATGATGGTAAGATGGCTGTATAGCATCTCTGTAAATGTAACTTCATGATTTTGAACATTTCTTAAGGGTAACTGAAAATAAATCTAAATCCATAGAATGAATGTTATCATTCATGTGAAATGGTGTTCCTTTAAATCCTTAGTTAGCAAGGTCTGAAAACTGAAAATTTTCAAAAAGCTTACTACAATACTCTATCTGGGAAACATTCACTGCCATTTAATACAGATTTTTTTTTTCAAGAGAATTCTCTTATAAGAATGAAGTTGAGCTTTAAAAAGGGGTGTATATACTAAGAATAAATTAATATTAGGTTGTGTAGAACAGAGCAACTCATTTTTTTCTGTGTTTAATTTTAAGAAAACCTCTTGGAAACGGAGGGCAAGCCTTTATTTGGATCTCTACAAAATAGACAGGTATGGACAAGATATGCAATATATTTTAAACTAAAAGGTTTATTTATAATATGCATGCATATATAAACCTGTTGAAACTGCTGACATCAAGATCATTCTCTGTTGAGGGATAGCTCTCTATTTGGATCCATAGCATAAAGAGCACTTTGAAAGAATAACATGTCTGCTTATATATGGATGTTCATATTAAATTAATTTATAAATGTGATGTATGTTTGTGCAAGTAGGTATATTTTTACAATTCTATTTCATTCTTATATTTAGCTTTTTTTCCTGTTCAACCATTTTCTCTTGCGCTCTAGCACAGTGGCCTTAAAGCATTAGTGCAGTTTGCAGCTGCTCAGAGAACAACATCCCCACAGGTCCTGATTCAGAAACATCTGATTCGTCTTCTAGGAGGTACTGTGTTCCTTTTATTTACTACCTTTGGTGTTGCAGAAGTTTCTATTCCAAAACGGCACACAGGTTAATACAGCATAGAGGCAAGGGTCAGAGTACTTGACAACAGTGCTTGCTTCAGTTTCCGTAATGTTGCCAGAAATCATAGGGTGTTGGTTGAGTTTATCCCAGGTTACGTAGGTCTACAGATATTCAGGTCTGAATTATTTACAGATGAGTAACAAAACATTTCTGGCAATGTTCAAAATTACTCAAATTCTCTTCTAAGTAGGTGAATAAAGCCAAAAAAAGGTATTTCTTTTTCTTAATTGTGAAAATTCATCTCAGCATGGAGAAGACTCCTGGGAGGCTTCATTGTGGCCTTCCAGTATCTTAAGAGAGCCTATAAAAAGGAGGGAGAGTGACTTTTTCTAGAGGTGGATAGGGACAGGATGAAGGGAAATGGTTTTAAATTGAAAAAGAGTAGGTTTAGATTAGATGTTAGAATTCTTTACTGTGAGGATAGTGAGGCACTGTAACAGGCTGCTCAGAGAAGCTGTGGATGCCCCATCCCTGGAAGTGTTATGGGCCGGATGGTATGGAGCTCTGAGCAACCTCGTCTACTGAGTGGCATTCCTGCCCATGGCAGGACGGCTGGAGCTGAATGATCTTTAAAGTCCCTCCAGTGCAAATCATTCCATAATTCTGTGATTTTTCAGTACTTTCAAAAAGGCTGCTTGAAGCCTAGCTTAAGATATTTTCGTTCCAGAGAGAGCTAATTTGAGGCATGTAGCTTCCGCCATGTTTCTTATTGATGTGGTTAGTATGATGGCCTGTGTGAATCCCACTCTGTGATTTGCTATATACTTGATAAGACACTTAGATGTGTTGTGCTTAGGCTTTTATATTGGGTGAGTTTGTGAGGTATCTGGTGTTGAGGTGCGCAGGGACTTTCACCCTTCACACTGTGTGTGATTTATTAGAGCTGGGGAAATAAAGATTTGTATCTCAGAGTTTTGAAGATAAATTAATTAAAATGGTCAGCTGTTTGGGCATGTGGAAATAGCTAAATATGCACAGTCAAATAAGTGGTAAGCAGTTAATTAAACAGATCCTTACTTTAGCGATCTGGACTTTTTTTTATGAAAACACAGGAGTGATAGAGGCTGTAAAATCAGATTCTGATACTGCCATTCAATCCAAAAGAAGAAAATATGTGTTAAATGTATAACTTTATGTATATATTTATTTTGTAGTTTTCCTACCAATCTTTAAAGGGGAGGACACTCCATCACTCTTAGAAGTAGATATGTTCCACGTTTTGGTAAGCAGGTTCATTTTGTTCTTCATATTAACACCTTTTTTTAACATATATTTTTGTGTACTGTACTCCATAAATAGTCCTGCATTATCTGTTCACTTGCATGAGTTAAGTGATTATACATGAGCAACAATCAAATGTTTACATGACTGCTATATATGTTTACTTTATTTCTACTAACTTCCAAGTGTTTGCTGTCTTGTTAAATTTCATATATGCAATCTCGATATTCTTTTTACCACTTCCATTGTTATTAAGCATAAAAAAATAAACTTAAGAAATGCACTCAGTTTCTTTCCCTTATTTTCTCTGTCTCAATCAGTATCTCATACCTTCTGATTCCTTCACGTTCACTCTCATTACCTTCTGTATTTTTCTTACCCTCTTCTTTCTGTTCTTATTACAAATCTGTATTATAGTTTGTCCTGCTGTTAAAAAAAAATCCGAAGCAAGCACAAAGCCACACAGCAAAAAAGCCAACAAAATCAAATGCACCAAAGAAAATCTGGTTTGCCCTGGTTTCCTTTTTATCTAATGCTTGGTCTCACTTCTCAGTTTTTTCAGTGTGCTTTGTTATATACCAAAGAATAGAAATTAAGTTTTTTATAAACTGGACAACCTGTCCTGTTATCTCTTAACTGACAATTACCATACAGCTCTGAGTTTCCTAAATGCCATGGTGCACAAATGGTTAATGTTTTCCAGTGAGTTTTTGCTACACTTTGAATTAAAACTAGCAAGATAGATTAACGTACTCAGACTACAGAAATGACATGTAAATGTAGTGTGAGAATATAATTGCTACCCTTGTAGCTATTACCGAATTTTTTGTTACTTTAATATTTGCCTGTTCCTTTTCACTGTAGGTGGGAGTTGTGTTATCCTTTCCATCTTTATACTGGGAAGATGCTGTAGACTTGCAACCTTCATCAGTTAGTTCAGCCTACAACCACCTCTACCTCTTCCATCTGACAACACTGGCACACATAATGCAAATTGTCATCTCTACAGCAACAGGTAGATGTGTATTTGTGTTGCATTTGTCTGGCATTTTTGCACAGTTTCTTAAAAATAATGGATTGATACCATTAGTATCTTCAGGCATAAACTTCCTCCTAATAAAGTGACACTTAGGGCTAGGTAGTTGTTGGGACCTACATGGGCCGATTTTGTTCGGCGATGGAAGAGATGGGACAAATTGCTTGGATGCAAAAAGCCAAGCAATAAGCCGATTTTATTGATACAGAGCAGAGTATTTTTACTTTTTCAGCAGTAACTAAAAATAGATCCTTATATAAGCAGTAACCACTATAACAACGATATCTATGTTTCTTAATAATATTGCAAAACTAAAAGCTAGCTCTGACCAGCACAGGTACATACATTCCTTTCCCTTATGCTAGCTATTTCGTGGTAGGCCACACTGCCTGCCATGGTTTGTGGCCTAGCAGCATTGCTGTGTCCACTTCTGACATGAGTTTAGCAGTGGTCTCACTTCTGCTTTCTAGCTGTATCCCCACAGGTAGTAATAATTGTTTCCTGGTTAAAATTAAGTAGTACTACATCAAGTTTGCAGCATTTTATTATACCACGTCTGTGTGCGTAGCCTAGGAAAACAAAATACTTGCTGATATATTAGTATATGCTCCAGTCAGCCAGTCATTTCAGAGGGGTAAGTTTCCTTTCTTCATTGTTTGTAAGAGAATCAGAGGTCTGCCAAGTAGCATCACTGAGCTTTACAGTGACAGTCAGTATGAATTTGGGACATGAAATTTTCTTTACCCTTCAACTTAGTAAATACACGGAATCCTGTAAACCGGTAAGAGAGAATTTCACTTTTCTCTCTATTTCATAACATTGTTAAAAGCTATCAGAAGCCGATAGGCTTTCCAGCTCCTACTTTGCTTTTTCTTCAGTATGATGTGGGATAAAAAAAAGATTTAAAGATTTAAAAAAATTCCTGTAGCTTAAGCTATGTAGGACAACTTCAGAAGTTCAAGGGAAGGAAGTAGTTCTTTACATGAGGATAAGCAATGAGGCAGTAATCCTGATTCTTCTTACAGCATTCAGTCTTAGGAGAGCATTTTTTAGGCAGAAAATAGCAAATAAAAACAAATTAAGCAAATTAAAGTGGAAATAATTCTGTAATGCAATTGAATAATTTTTAAAAAGGTTTTAATATTTGTAAAATATTAAAATGATTAAACGATTAAAAGGATGAAGTGCACTTACAGTAGATTCATCTTTTTGTGTGCAGAGTCCCCCGCTGCTCACTCATCTGACAACAGTGAGGAGGCACAGTCTGCACAGTCGTTCTGTAGAGAGGTTTGCCAGTACACCAGTGGGTAAGTAGCAGTTCAGTTGTAGCCTTACATTTTCCTGTTAAGATAGCAGTCCACAGGGGATGATCTGCACAACACAGAAGACAGGAAAAAAATTACCCATTTTGTATGGGGAGTTAGCACAGTGCCCCGTGCTTTGTTCCCAGGCTCCTGAACAATGAAACTGGTGAAGGAATGCTTTTAGTTAAAGTGGCTATGTTTTGTGGACAGCAGAGTAAATTTTTGGTCTGAGGATGAAAAAATAACTGTATCTGTTCTGGAGAGAAATACAATCAACTATAGTATTTATTTTTTCTTTGCGTTGATTATTTTGGTTTAGATCTCTTGCATTGTAAATGGAATCCAGCAAGAAGAAAATGGTCCTACTACAAAAGGGGAATAAATTGTAAAGCTGAGTATTGTTGCTTATTTGAGTGTTAGTGCCCATCTTTCAGACTTTTCAGATAGGTACAGCTGCAGACTCTTTAGTACTTCAGTATTAGTGTGAAATGAACTGGAAAGTATGGGTGTACTCTCTACAAACCCTGCTTTGATTTATCTTCACCAAGACTAATTGCAAAGATGCGTTTCTCAATAACTGACAATGACTGACACTTTTCTAAATTTTTAAGTCTAAATTTTAAGTCTAATTTTAAGTCTATTTTTTAAGTCTAAATTTTAAAATTTTTAACATTTGGTATTTAAATTCTAGGAGGATTTTTTTTTTTCTGAGGCATGAGCTTAGAATCATGGGTGCTGTGCATTTTGGAAAATTGTACCAAGACACCTAGGTACAAAATTAAATGCCAAAGTTTAGGCAACCCAGCACTGATAGTTATACTGATAGTATTTTAGTTTCTGTGTGTACACTTTCATCTTGTAATTCTGACCTATCTGTGTGTCAACAGCAGTCTGCATAATAAATTTGCAATGGTCTTTGATGCTATAATACAGCTTTACAGGTTGTTCCTCATCAGGTACTGGTCAGTATTTGTGTGAATTTCCTGTTCACATAAATGTGAACTTTGTTAAAAATTTTTAGAAAACAATGACACTTAAGTAAAATTTACTGTGAAATCTAGACCACATTTGCACAACTACAAGAGTAATTACTGCAATCAGTATCACTCCAGTATTTTTTGACAACAATGGGATTAATACAGCTTTATTTTAAACAATCTGAGTGTTAGTATTGTGACTTCTATAATGAAGTATGAATTATTTTTTTAATGCTATTAATTTTATTGTTTCTAAAGAGTACTTATGCTGATTAAAGTGTTTTTTTTCTCTTTTAATTACTGCATTCAAAGCACCAACTGAATAAAAAATTTTCATTATTACAAAAATTTACTGGCTTTTGGTAATAAAAAGCAACCAGTATAAGAATGAATTGCCCTGCGTGATGTGTTGCACAGTTTATATCAGATTATTTTGAGTAACCCTGAGCTGTGTATGGGCTATTTATTTTTTATAATTCTGATTAAAATATAAATGTGGTACATAAGCTCAGTACTCATTCCTTAGGCAAAGGAGAAGTTGGAAGTTAAGTGCTGGTGGCTGTGTTTCACAGAATTTGGGTTACATGAGTGTTGCTTCTACAGAACTATTATTCTGCCAATGCTAGCCAAAATGTGAAAGTGCTAGAAGGATTTGCACTGTGAACTACTGCAACTATTTCTCATTTTTATTTTACAGTTGCTTTAGTCAGGATATTCCAGGTTGGCTTGTATGGGATTGTGTTAAAAAAGGCGTCATGCCTTATCTTCGTTGTGCTGCTTTATTTTTTCATTACTTGCTCGGAGTTTCTCCACCTGAGGAACTACTACAAGGTAAACATGAGAAAATAAATGTATGACCCTTTTTGTCTTGAAAGAATTTCTAAATTTTCTCAATAATTTAACAATAGTCTATACATTAAAGTAAGACTTGGAAAGTAAAGGAATTATTCATTTGCATAGGAAGGGGCAAGCATGAGAAGGTGAGTTGTCTTGGCTTTCCTTGCGTAAAAAAGTGTTAGTTCTGAGCACTTCTGAGTGTGCGCAAATATGTGAATTATCAACGATGTATTGATAGGGACTACTTGTTGATAAAGATTCAACGATTTAAGGATAATGTCAAGAATTTAGATTATATCACCTGAGAAATTGCCTGGAGTATATTTTAGAAAACCAAACTTTTTTTATAGTGCTAATGTTGGTAAATGCTAAAGATACAGGGATTGAGCCAAACAAAGTCAAATAGATACAAAGCACATGATAAAACTTAAGCCCCTTCCTTGAAAGTTCCTAATGCATTACACATACTATCCCCAAAAATAAATATTTTGTCTTCTGTCAAAATGCAGTGAAACACAGAATCATCAACTATTTGGAAAGAAGGACCATAATGTCTATTCATAGCTGATAAAAAATATAACATGTATAATATATAATAACAAAAATATAAAATTGATTTATATAAACTGTGTACTAAGTTTGAGTTTTATTAGGATATACAAGTCAAAATCTCTGCACTTTGGGATATGCTGTTATCCTTACCAGTAGTCTGGCTCTTTAATTCTGTAGGGAGAAGTCTCTCTGGTGAAACAACAACATAATTTTCTGTAGCAGACACAATAAATGAATAGTTTGCTGGGTCAGCAAACTATTAAATTAGCCCAACTTTATATAATCTGTTATGACTGACTTGATTATATCAAAATTTAATATCATTGAGGTCTACCATAAGGATAGTGAAAAACTAAAATGCAAGTACAGAAGTCTACTGCTCTAAGATGTGTTACGTATTATGCAGTAATTTAAGGAAGGAATTCTGTTATTGCAGTAACTTTTGCATTAAAAAAATATTTAATATATATAAAATTTGTTTAAGCAGATCCTCAGCTAATCCAAATTATAACTCTGAAGTTGATGGAATAATATCCAATTGTACTATGTAAGGTCTATGCTGAAGCTGTAGGATACATACAATGTATCCTGTACATATTCAATTGAAAAGGGAGCAGGAGATTTCTAGTTTTGAGTGAATTATTCAGCAGTGCTGAAACACTCAAACAAGTATTTGTGTTTTCTTTTGCAGGTTCTGAAGAAGGGCAGTTCAAGGCACTTTGTAGTTACCTCTCTCTACCTACAAATTTGTTCCTGCTCTTCCATGAATATTGGGACACAGTAAATCCACTGCTTCAAAGGTACTGACTGGGACTGGACAGGCCATGTTTTTCTGTTGTGGTGGCCCTGTGGGAATTCTAGATCAAATTTGATAGTAAATGATTGAGATCAAATTCATACTGTAGTTCTAAACATTTTGCACAGGTACACTGAATCTCTTAAGGCACTTCAAAACCATAAAGCATTCTCTATGGTAATTCCAATTTTAAATAATTATAGTTTAAGGGACTAGTGCTTGTAGACCTATATGAAACCAAACAGACAGAAAGAAGTTATTTTACACTTTTGCTTGCTTGATGTGCCACTTAGTGTTCATTTGTCTATTTTTAATCTTTCTACAGCAAAAATGGGGATTACATGAGCTATAAAATGAGAATGTAGAAAATCATGTAGCTGGCAGGGTGAGGCCGTGTATTACTTCTTTTCAGCATTTCCAGATTAGACTGGTGGATGTTGAAATTGGCTTAATGGTTAAAAGGTACAGTTTGAGCATTACATACATTGCCATCTGCAGTCATGGAATCATAGAATGTTAGAGGGTTAGGAGTGACCTTAAAGATCATCTCACTCCAATTCCCCTGCCGTGGGCAGGGACACTTTCCACTAGACCAGGTTGCTCCAAGCCTTATTCAACCTTTCCTGGTTGGGGCATCCACAGCCTCTCTGGGCAACCTGTTCCAGTGTCTTACCATCCTCAAACGAAAGAATTTCTTCCTCATTTCTAACCTAAATTTCTCCTCTTTCAGTTTGTGAAAGTAGCATTAAAGAAAACATTCTTTCTTTAGCAACAAAGAAAGAATTGGTAAAATTCTGCATTCAAAACCTCAAATTAAATAAACAGAGACACCATGCTCCACCCCCAATTAAGAATAATCCAGAAGAAGAATATTGTGTTGGAGAATGTCTCTGTGTATTTCATGTGACCATTTGAGAATCTGATTGCATTCATGATTTTTCCTGGTTCTTGACAGAGTTCTCTGACTCACATTAGCTTTTACTGCATTGTTGTTTGGTTGGGTTTTTTTAACCTCTGTTCTGTTGTCTGGGTTTCTTCAATTTAGGGACATTTTGAACCATTTTGATTTCCAACTTATAGTCCATATAACTGACCTAAACAGTTCCCTACATACAGTTTTACTCTGATCAATTCCATTTGTAGTATATGTTATTACTTAAAAATTAATTTATTAACTTTTACAAGTAAATTATTAAATCAGTTTCTTATTTGTTCCTACATATTTGCTCAAAGGCATAATAGTGCTTTTAAGAGAATGCAGAAGATGGTGCTTGTGAACACTGGAAAAGATCACTAGAAGCAGGATTAATTAATAGTTACAGTGCTCCCAGTCAGAAAAAGAGGTTTCCAGTAGGAGGCTGCATATTTAACGTAATAGTAACAGTTGCCAAATCATCGTGCAGGTTCCCATATGTTTTTTCACCGAATCGTATTTCAGAAGACTAAATTTGATGATAGTTGAGAAATGTGTTAAATGAAGCATGCTAGATTGACCATCTGCTGCAGTTCTTTCTCCCTTCTCCTCCTTTTTGTAGAAATAACTTCAAAGGCATATTAAACATACCAGTTCCTCTATTCAGTAATTGTCCAATATCTGCCATTGTTTTGACAGACACTTTTGGCCTTTCTAAGCAAGCACACAACATGAAATAAACCATTGTAAAATAACCATTGGGTAATGATTTAATAGAAACAACAAATGTTTTTGTATTAAAATGTACAATATTTATATATGCTGTGTCTTTTGGCACATAGATTCCAAAAGGTGCTGTGTATTGTAGCCCACTTTGAGAAACTGAATCTGTCTGAAGACTGCTTGCATTTTTTAGCTCTATGTTAATCTTATGTTTTCATGTGCACTATGATAATTCTAAGTGTTTTTTCACATAGGTTTTTCCTCTTGTATACAAACTTAAAATCTTCTCCTGAAGAAAAGTATAAAAAACCACCCCTGTTTTACCTTGTGAAGTTTTAGGTAGAACTATCAATGCATTTATCAGTGTTTTGTGTTTGCTTCTCACTTACTAGTTTAGTTTAATGAACCTAAATGCATGTTTTTATCAAATGCTATCATCTGCAAATGTCTGTTTGAAATAGGTGGTGTGCTGACCCAGTGGTGTTAAGTTGTTTGAAAGGGAAAAGCATTGCAATAAGGTAAGCTTATTGTTGTTGCTTTCTTCTGGTTTTGACTTAAAACACTTGTAAAAAACAAGTGCTTGTTGTGGGCGAGTTAGAGACTTTGTGTTTTGTTCCTTCTGCTTTATGACTAGAAGTACATTTGTCTTTAAATGTCTTGTTTATTATGCCTCATTATTCTTCATTGAGAATGTACAACATTGTTAGATGAGTGATCTGTCCTGCTCTAGGAAAGAACAAGAACTAACTGAAATATGAAATGTCTTCATGCATATTGGTTATGAATATAGAAATGTTGAAGCTCCCATGTGGAGCCTCTCACTTGGGATTCTAGAGCTGAAGAATTGCTCTAGAATTGCAGACTTTTGCAGAAATGACTGAAAGCTTAGCAGGGATTTGTAGTTGTTTATTTCATTATTTGCTTTGATCTTTATTATTCTCATGATAGTTCTTTTCACTTACCCAGGTATCCTAGGAAAAGAAATCATTTAATAGAGCTTCCTGAAGACTATAGCTGTCTTCTGAACCAAGCCTCTCAGTTTAGGTAAGATGTGACATACTTGGTTGTGTTCTTAGGTGTTTTGCCACTTTTAGGGAATTTTATATTCTTACAGTTACTGTAACTGGTGTTAAAACAATACAGAAATCATTTTGTAGAAGTGGAGGCACTGTTATTGTTCTACTGGCCAATACTAGCACATGTTCACTTTAAATGTGAAACACAAGAGCTTGCTAAGTGAAGTCACTTGTGTTTGATAAGACAGGATATAAAATTTTTGTAGCCTAATCTGCTGGTCATTTTTCTCCAGTGCAATGTGCATTTGGTTTGGCCATAAGCCTGAAAATTATTTTTGCACTGCAAACTATTTTTGCCCAGATGATGGCACTGTTTTATGCCAAGAAGAATGAATCATAGGATAATTCAGGTCAGAAGGGACTTTTCTGATCACCTAGTTCAAGCTCCTGCTCAAAGCAGATATCTTGCAGGTAAAATATTTCAAGCAGTGTAAAAACACAGCATAAGGAGCCAGATATGTGAAATGTTTGACATAATATGTCTTAGGTTTTTGTTTAATTGTGATTTGGGGTTTTTAGTTGGTTGGATAGGTCTTTTTGTTATTTTTTTGAGGAACGTTAACCATAGTTAACATTTCTTTTAAAGTTTTAGTTCTTACTGTAACACGCTGGTTCCACTTCTTTTAGATGCCCACGATCTTCTGATGATGAACAAAAACACCCAGTATTGTGTTTATTCTGTGGGGCAATGTTGTGTTCCCAGAATACTTGCTGTCAGGAACTGGTGAATGGGGAGGAGTTGGGAGCCTGTACGTCTCATGCTCTTCAATGTGGAGCTGGAGTCTGTATGTTTCTCAAGTAAGTAGCCAGAATTTAATGTGTTAAAGAATAAAGGGAAATATTAGAAGGACAGAGTTCACAACACTGTCAAATCACTTGATTCTTTTTGTCTGAATTAAAGAAACATTACTTTGACATAAATTATAGCTCACCAAAAAGTGAAGAGCCTGCTTGGAACTGTGTTTTAAATGTAGCTATTCTTCTCTTTAAGAATCAGGGAATGCAAAGTCGTCCTCATTGAAGGTAAAACCAGGGGCTGCTTATACCCTGCACCCTACTTAGATGAATATGGAGAAACAGATCCAGGTCTAAAGTAAGTAAACGTTTAACTTCCTACATTTCTGTTTTTGTATCTCTTTCTTTCTTATACCCATTGGACAGCACACTCTTCTGGCTAGTGTGTACAGCACTGTATGTAATGGGTGTCTTGGCCTGGTGAACTGATGGCAGTTTCCAATTGGGAATGGGTAGTTTATAATGAGAAAATACACTTTTTTGGTATTGTCATACTTTCTTACTTTTCTCAAGAATGCTTTGTGTGCATTTCATCAGCCATTGCTGAAATATCACTGTAGAAATGGCAGTCAGTGCTTGTCACAAGTAGAATTTTTTTTACACTTCCAATAGACTTGTTGGAATTGGTGTTCCTACAAGTATTTAATATAGTCTAGTTAGACTGTATTAATGTTAGACTAATTGGACAGTTTATCAGTTGCTATTCTGATATGCTAACTGGCTATTCTCTTCTTTTCTTCCCTGAAGAAGAGGCAATCCCCTGCACTTATGTCGGGAGCGTTACCGGAAGCTCCATCTGCTGTGGCAGCAGCACTGCATCATAGAGGAGATTGCCAGGAGCCAAGAAACAAATCAGATCTTCTTTGGATTCAACTGGCAACTGCTCTGAGTCTCTTGATTTTAGTGAAAACTTGTACCTTTGGCAGTGCTTTGAAAAAGGAAAGGAGGGTGGCAGTAAAAAATCTACAAGTGGTTTCTGTAGTTCAGACATGATTAATTGATGGATTCTTTAGGTTGGGTGTATCACTGGTACATTGAAGCAGAAATTCATATCATATATTTTCCTGTTTTTTTCTTTCCAAAAAAAAGGAAAACCACATTCTGTGATTATTATTAAATGTTCAGGTCCAGAAATATTTCCATCTTTTTCGGAAGTTCTAATTGTTTCACATGTTTTCATGAGGACAATTCCCAAATGCTGTGCTTCAGAGCACAGACCACATTTCTGACTATTCCATGCCTTGAGAACATATCTAAATGGTGTTGCCAAGGAAAAGCCTCCTTTACTTTCTTTCTGGGTTCTTTTCCCTAGCTTAGTGAAGCTTTAAATAGGTTGAGATGATAATTGGAGTGGAAATGGTGCCAGGTCTTTATTCATCTGCAGCAACAGGTACAATAAAGAATAAGTTTTACAGAAAAAGCCTGCCTTCAGTTATACCTTGAGATTTTGAGATTTAATGAGAGTTTCCATTAATGAATTCTTTAAATGAGAAGTGTGGGATAGAAAGTGCATGGGGGGAATTACCATCTTGCTTGTTGCAGCGAAAAATTAAGTCTGTGCTTTTTGTGTTGCCAGAACTGCACTTTATCTAATGAATTTATCCTCCATTAATGTATATCATAAGAGGTCTAGGGCTTCACCATTTGGCTAGGTTGTGGTTAGTTTTACTTGCTTTATAGTTTGTCTTCTGAGATTTTTCCCCAAGAATCAAAAGTGAAAATACTGCAGGTAGGTAGTTGTAATGTAGCTCTGCAAGCCATATAAAAGCCAGAGACTTCAGTAAAGTAAATGGCCTTCAAAGCTATCACTGGATTAAAATCAAGGCCTAGAAGCAGCAAGTTTTAGAATCAGAAATAAGTTTGCCCATATTTGACAGATTTTCCACTCATCATCCTCTGTCACTATTGTTTGGAACGTATTTTGGAGTCTGCATAAATGAAATGGTATGTTTTGGGAGGCATATTAAGTGGTTCAGTGCCAGGTAGAGCAGAAAAGGGAGAAAAAGGTGGCTATGTCTGTCTCTTTGCCCTTCAGTAGTTAATAGCACATTGTGATTGAACTCTCTCTCAATAGTATGTGATTGTGCTTCAGTTCTAAATCTTTCATGTTCTATTTTCTGAATGTCAGCCATAATATACATGAAAGAATTTGTAATGTGACAGATAAAAAACTCTTTCCCAGGAAATGCCATTTCCATGTGAAAGCTTGAAGTTGTCACTACCCTCAATTTTCCTGCCTCTTTGCTATTTGGGTTCTTCCGTGCCATTCAAGGGGAGATTTTCAAATTAATGTCTGTGGTTTTGTATGATGTATTTTTTTTGTTTTGTTTTCTTTTGCCACAATTATATGAGAGATAGTAGAATCACAATTAATGATTTAGATTTAAATACCATTCTTCTCCTGGTTGTTTTGGGATTTTTTTACATTTTTTGAGTGTATATGTATGAGTGCATATACTCATACTGAACAGCATACTTATACTGAACAGCACCATAACTAATCTAAAGATGGAATATCAATGAACTCACATACTCTTCTGGTTTCAAATACCTTCCTAAAAACTTTTGCTGTAATCCTTCCCCAGTGATATAAAAAGTTGGATTTGGTATATTTTCCAGGTATTCTGTTTCTTGCAATTAAGACCATTCTCCTTATTTTGACTGTCAGATTTTAAACCTGAATATTAAACCCTTTGAAGACAAACATTAATTCTGTTAGTCTTCTCTAAAACATGTTTGAAACACATACTGAATTTAAACAGTTGTCATGAAAACTTGCATGCACTGGTGATTTTTATGTCATCAAAACACTGCTTACCAAGAAAAGTATTGAATTAATACTGGCAAATTGCTTCATTGATACCAAATGTGTATTCTCTTACTGTTTCCCTCTGATATTTACCTACTCAGTTATCAAAAACTTTCAGTTGTCTTGCACTTCACTGATACAAAATTTCCATTATCCAATATGCAGTGAGATCACTTTATTTTGTTTTCTGTCTGAACTGTAGTATTTAAGGACAGGAGCTGGTAAGAGCAGGTGAGCTGATTTAAAGCTCTGGAAATCTCTTTGTAGCTGAAGAAGTGGGAGAGGAAAGTTGCATCTTTCTGTATGTTTGCACATACTAATTTAGTAAGTGGGCTCCCTTATCATTCACTGACTAGTGTGGTCATCTTTCATTTCATGAATTACTATGCAGTTTGGTTCACTGTGAGTATAATCTGTATTTAGTGACCGCAAGATGCTTATGCCACTGATTTCTATTCCATCCAAGCTGACAGAAGTTATTTGATAATGCACATACTGGTATCTTAAATTGCAAAAATGTAAATTTGAAACTTGTATAATGTTCTTGTGCTTTTGAAATAAAATATCTTGTATATGTATATTTAAAAAAAAAGGAAATAAAGTAACTTCTCGTAGATTATTCAATTTTTATTTGAAGGCACTTTGATACCTCACAGTTCATTATACAGGACCCCTATAGTGGTGTCTGTCAGTATGGGAAAGAAGAACTGGTAAATGGCTGGTAAACTACCAGTTATCCCTGTAGTCTGTGTCATCATTATACTGTAAGGAGTGGTAGCATGCTTTTTCTTAAATAAAGATACACTCCACCTGAAACTTATCCTAGTATTTTACAGATGCAAATTCCTGCAGTGTCTATTTAAATTTGTGAAAAATTTCTTAAGTACAGAATTTAGTATTTAGATGCCCTACAATTGATCTAGTTGAGTGATTCTGGTTTTGTGTCTTCTCAAAGAAGAACTGGCTGTACTGTTTGGCAGATCCTTAACCTCTACAAAGGGAAACTCTGTGGTGTTGGTCTAATGCGCTGTGTAATATATACTTTTTAAAAAGTGTTTTATTATAGAGCTAAGCAAACAGTCAAGAAATCTTTTAACATAGAAATGGCCAGTACTTCTTGCCACTTTTTATGTTACAGGCTGCTGGTTGTCATCGTGTCGTCACTGCTTCATTATAGCTTTGGGCACCATTTGGGTGTTAATGGTGTTGCTCTTTATGCTTATTTTTAGCAAATGGTTTTTAAGAACCAGTTCCTGAAAAGGTAAAGGCTAGAGGTAGATTGAAGTCTACTAGCAAAAATGTTCTGAAGAAAATTAGAGCAAGAAGCCTGTTAATTAAGGAAATAAAGAAAAATCCACAGCACTATTTCTTTCATGGTAAAAATCTCAATGTACGAAGTTACATAAAGGAGTATTTTGGGCATTATATGCTTTGCATTGTGGTTGAAGTCCACTTTATTTTCTAGACAACAATCTGGAATAATCTCCAATTGTAAACTAGTCAGATTCAAGATACAGCACCTAAGTTGTTAGATTCTTCTAACCTATTACTTGACCAGATCTTCAAAGATCCTTTATCAGAAATTGAAGTTGTTTCATTTCTGTGGCACAATCTCTTTGTTTTTATCAATATTTTGCAGGTAGGCTAAATTTGAGGGTTGATACAGAAAAAAAGAAGCTAATAATGAAAATCCACTTCCTTACATGTCTCTCAACTCTAGTTGTTTTTAATTCTAGCTACATTTCTCTGACGTTACATTCAGTACAGCCAAAAGCATACATGAAAGTGAAGCTATGTAAAGGAAATTTGTGTTGAAGGAGAGCAAACTGATTCTTAAGAGGTGATATACATGATTTTGTGTAATGGTGAGTAGGAAATGAAGTATAAAGTTAAACATGAGACATTAAAATGGGATCTGAGTTTTCTTACTGCTGTGTAACTGTTGTTCATGAGATCAGTGTCAAGAAAAGGAGTATAGTTTGTGCTGTTTAAGTCCATGTTGTCAAACAATTGTCAAACAACTTACAGTCCATCAGACTTAATTTTAGGAGGTTTTCAGGCTTCATGCTTGAGTGAATGAGCTGCAGTAAAATGTTGTGAAGCACAAAGTGGGGTGTGTGGATTTCATGATCATTTGAAGTCCTTGCAGTTATTTGTGAAGATGTGTGGTTAGTCTTTTTCAGCAGACTGCAGAACCTTACATCTCCACCTTAATTGTTCCTGAAATGAAATATTTGCCTTTTTGGTTACAAATACTGAGATGCTCATCCCAATGTACCAGAGTTCCTGCTTGAGCTATGTTCATTTTAACAAAATCCTTAATGTGCTGAATGTTTATATTTATTACTATTTTTTTATTTATGATCACCATAGAGCAAGTGTTTTCAGTGGCAACCAGAAAACTTTAAAGGAAGAGCATTGCAAGTGCAATTTCTAAAGAAATTCCCATAGTGCCTTCACCAGAAACGCAACATTAGTGTTTCTTTTTTAAATGAAGAACTTGATAAAGAAGATAGTTTTATGCATAGGTGAGTTCCTTACTCTGGAATGTGCTGTATTGTTATTAATTCTGACTGGATTAAGTATTAATAACAAATAGGATAAGAAGTGTCCCCCAAATCGTATTTATTTCTGTATCTGAGCAGATGCCCTGGCTTAAAGGCTTGGCTCACTAATGCCATCTCTGTCTTTATAAATTACAGAGAATTAAAGATGGAGTCTGTGCTGCTACCTGAGTTTGTTTCTTTGATCCAGTGCTCTGTGTTAAATACTGCAGGAAACCCAAACTATTGTGACAGGTGTTGTAAAGGAAGCTGGATATGTAGGGTGCACTTCCATGTTCTGAGGAAATCAATAAATACAAAGCAGAGAAGAAAGCATTTATTAACAAAAGCAAATTTTATCCTGATCACTGTGAAATGAGCTATCATCTTCTCGTAATGTATCTGTATCAGTAGAGACTCTGAACGCCTAGACAGGACTGAAATTATTCTAATGACTGGGTAATTAATGGTAATAGGGCAGACAAGGACAGTTCCCTGTGTGATGTGTGCTGAAACTCAGTTAATTTCAAAACCAGTCACATTCCACTGTTGCTGTTTTGGGCAGTTGGCTGAAAGACAAAGATTAATGTGCTAAATGGTAATAATTCTTTACAGTCTTTTATGGTAAAATATATTTTCTTCATATGCAAGCAAATGAGCTGTGTAGGGGCAAGAGAAAATCATGTAGCTGGATACTTATACCTCTGCTCTTCATGGTAATGTGTTACAGCAACTATTGGATGACATTTCTGTGTCTTGACAGAGGTGCTGAGGCTGGATGATCAGTTCATTCTTTCTTCCAAATCTGTTTTTTCAGAGCAGTTTCTTGACAAATTCATTAACAAGAAGGCTATCAAAAGAGTAAGCTCATAGTTCTTGTAATTCTTCAAGCTCAAGAGTTGACTGAGATTTTTAGTGGGAAATTTCAGGTTTCTTCTGCTTCTACAATTAAATGTGTTTTGCTGTTCAGAAATATGGAAATGCTTTCTTAAATTGAAAGTAAGATTTTCTTATTTAAGTTCTAATTTCCTGGTTTACAACCATTTTAATCATGCTGAGCCATTCATCTTATTTTTTTAATTGTTGAAAGCATTTTATTTTTTATTTTTTTTATTATTATTCTTTATTTGCATATTCTTAGTCCTCTTGATTCAATTTTTTTCCTAATTAAAAAACTCCAAACCCTACAGAAATAATTTCGGATTTTCTCTGAGTTACTTCTGATTATCTTATAACTTTTAGTTATTGAGGTCTAGGACTGTTTTACCAAATGCAGATAGAATAAAACTGTGTTGAGGAAGTGACTGTTATTGACTGACCCATGTGGCACTTTGCATACTAATCTGAAAAAAAAAATACACTGCATTTAAAGAAAAAGCCATAGTTTTGCAAAATCTGATTAGTTTGCAGTATATTACTGGCTTTATCCTTGATCTCTCAAGGAACTACAACTTCCTGCATTCATTTTTTTCTAGTCTGTATCAGCTAATTATAGATCTGCTGGTAAGTACTTCTGTCTCTCAGAAATGGCTGAAGGAATTACACACCAGTTACATTGTAATCCCACACTGGGCAAAGTGATTGTATGAAGACTAGGAGTAGACATACAGGTAAATGCAGTGCAAAGGAAAGCGTTAACAGTTCTTGTAGAAGGAAGTCTCAGCTTACAAATCTAGTTCTTTGAAGGGGTTTTAACACACAAGTATAGGCCTAACATGTTAAGCAGTGAAGGAATTGCATTTGACGTTATGGTCATGCACATAACCTGCTTGAATTACACTACAGATTATTACATTGCACAATTTATTTACAATATATCCTTGTAGTATAATACTTGTTTTTTCTATTATAGGATGCAACAGTGTTTAGACATGTAAAGAACTTTTTATTATTCTGCACAGTTTCAAAAGTAGGAATGGCTCTGCTTCAAGTATTTCAGTGATAAATTATCTGCAAGGAACACACAGCAGTAACGAGTAAAATATTTTATTTGGTCTTTCAACCTCTGTTTTGTATCAGTATGATTTCCTGCTTACTATTAATGATCAATTACAGTCATAGGGCATTCTGTAACTACAGGTGTTTTGGGCTTTGAAGGCTTTCACTCCATGCATTGACAAAGTTCCTGAGAGCTGTACTAGGAGTGTGATGGGAGAGCTGTCATCTGTCTTTGCCTTCATTGATTACAAATAATCCCTTACCTTCCCACCCCTGGATCAGTATGGTAAGTACTTTTGAAATGAGGAGCTTTTGAGCATCTAGGATCATCAGTGTTTGTTTCATAGAAATTATCTACTAGTTTTTAAACTTGTGCTGTCACATGCTGCTTGGAAGTTTAAATGTCCCTGCAAAAGCTGGCAGTTAGTTTTCATAGGCAGAGAGTTCCTTTCAGCAGTACCCTTTGACTTTCAGGGAAGTGGGGCAACTGGCTTTCTCTAATGTATTGGAGGGGAAAAAATAAAACGATATTTCAGGCATTTTGGGGAAAAGAAGTGAAATACTTCATCTGAACTTTTATTGCCTGCACCTGAATTGCACCTACCTAAAGGGTTCTTGTAGGCTGTAATATGTGTATATTTTGGTTAAAATTTCGTTTTTCCTAACTTGTACCAAAGAGTCGTCATTTCAGTTTTTGTCTTTTTCTTTTTTGTAAAGAATCTTTTCATCGAGTGTAATAATTTCTTTTGGGATTTCTCTGCTCCTGGGATTTTTATAGGTGTAATGACAAACTTCTTTGGTACCTATTCAACTAACCTGTAGGTTAATACATGTAGACCCATCTTGTCTGAAATATTTGCTTTTGCATACTGATTACTCTGATGTATTCAGAGCATGATAGAAGTCTGTAAGTAAAGAAGAGAAAGTGGAGGAAATTCTAAACATTTTGTGCAGTGTTGAGAATCAGGGATTTCACAAGTAAAAAGACATCCATCCAAAGAAGTATCAGCATTTTTGGACCTGTCACCAGTCTGTGGTTTGTTCAATTGTCTTACTAGTTTTTCTACCTTTTTTTTTCGCTACCAGATAAAATCTGGCAACTGTAGGACTGTAATAGAGCAAAGCTACACTTGTGATGTCATTTCTTGGAAGATTTACCTACCTACCTGCAGGGATAGATTTGGTTGTAATATTGGTTTTGTCACAGTTTGTGTTTTGAACATCAATGTTGGGGTCGTTCATGCCTGAGACAGTGGAGATCTGGTTGGCTTTGCCAAGATTCTTAATGATGTTGATGTTGTATTTGGCAGTTTCCACAAAACTGTTTTCTAGTAACCAACCATCTGATTCACCCTCCAAATCTCCTAGCAGAAGGACATTCTTCATGGCTGTTTGTAGGTACCGGACACCAATAAGTACAGAGAGCTGTAAGAAACAGTTAATGGTTAAACAGAGATTTGAAATTGCAGCCTCAGTCCTATCACTAAGTCAGTTTTCTGAGTTGTGTATTTAGAGGCCTCATAACTGAGTAAAGCAGACAAACTCTTTATCCTAGCAATGTATCTAACCACTCTTGCAATTAGTTACATTTTTTTAGAAAGAAAGATTGCAGGAATAGATGGATCGATTCTCTCTTCATTCTTCAGGTAACAATCCCCCTTGCATGCTATTAGTACATAAATACCTAGAATTACTTGGGAACCTTGCAGCCTCAGAGACTGCAACTAATTGATGTAGCATGAATGATCAATTAATGGAATCATCAGTCACTGGGAAAGAAAAAAGTTTCGTAGGTTAATTTCAGTGAATTTTTATCCATGGACCTTGATTACATCAATATTTCCTCCAAGGAGGTTTAATCATTCATATGTAAGCCATATGCGTCCGACATGCCAAGGCATGAAAATTAAGAAGGATGGCCTATAGCAGAGGCTCAAGTCTAAGTTCAGGAAAAAGCGCTAGTCTCATAGTTCTGTTGGAATCAAGATCAGCTTGATATAATATTTAAGGAAGCACAAAGAGCTGGCTCACAGCTTTTCACGGGATGTCAGAAGCCTCTTATTTCTGGCACCACCACCCCACCTAGCACTGCCTGAGGACTGTTGTGAACTACCTTAATTACAGTGCTAGCATTTATACAGTAGAGCAATAGTCAGAAAACATATTAAAAAGGTAAGAAAACTGTATTGGAGCCTATGCCATTGGGGATCCTTTACTTGCAGATTACGACATCCAGAGAGAACTCTCTTTACAGATGTCAGCAGGAAGACTGCAGCTTTGCTGGCCTGTAGCTTGCCTGTGATGCACTTCTTTTGATTGCATAATCTCCAGCCCAATCTACTTCTAAAAGGATGATATGCCATGATTGTAAGTACTGTATGGTGAAACAATACAATTTGAAAGGGAGGCTTTAAGATATTAATGAAATGCTCAACTTTAACTATGAACAAAATTAATTAATTTTAATTTATTCATTTTTTACTCATATTTTATATATTCTTTGTTAAAACTGACTTAAAAGAACACTCAGTCCTTCTAACCAAATTTCCTTGTGGTTGTGTCACTGCATGTGTCATCCTGTATCTGATCCCATAAATGCATCAGGGAAGGGAATATGCTATATTCTATTGAAAAAGCTCTATAATTATACAGAATTATATACATCGTTTCTGATACTTCTCGTCCTCAACAAGGTTTGCTTCTGCTCTGTGGATTTAGGAAAAGTTGTTTCTACTAAAGGAAATCCTGCAACATTCCTCAGTGCAGGTGTACTTTATACTGGTTGCTAAGGCACTTCTTGGATGTTACACTGTCATTATTTCCCATCCTTGAGAGACAGAAGACTGATTAATCTGATAGAGACCATTTTCATGAGACTTACCTCAAACAACCAAATAAGCAATGCTGCAATGCCAATGGATCTCATGATAGCGGTGTAGTAATCCAGCAGGGCCTCTCTGCAGCCCTTCACCCAGATATTGAGCTCCTCTGTCAGAAAGTCATAGTTGTAGTGAGCACTGTTGTTTGTCAGCTGGTACTGGATGCAGGGCCGTGGGGAGCTAGGGTTGCAGCAGCTAAAGGGGACTCCATCCACCAAGAACTTCCCATCAACGTTGCTCTTCAGACGGCTGCAACAGGCCAAAGGTTGGGCATTACAAACCTAGTGTCAGCAGCAGGCAGTGCCTGTGATTTTAGAAAAGGAACTACAACTCTGCTGCAATGTAGGCCTCTCCAACATAACGCAAGGAAAATGAGGATATCCTTTCAACTGGAAAAGCTTACCACAGGAAAACTGAGTATTTGATTTGCTGTATTTAAGTGTGGTATAGCACAGTATCTCATGTGGTTCTTGGTTCTGTGCGCAAGATATGAGTTCAGTGTTCATGGAGATGTTGCCTTTTCAGATATTTTTGTGCTGAAAATATGAAAGACAATTTTTGAACTTGTTTATCTTGGAATTCTAGTGGAAGTTATGTTCCTGGATATCCTGTGTTTCACTGCTTCTGGATTGGTTTTTCAATCATTCCATTACAGAGAGCCTAATACAAGAACAACTTGCATGCCACATGAACCACTGGAAATCGTCTTCTGGCCTTTCATCACTGTGCCAGATGCACAGTGATGAAAGGGTTGGTTTGGCACATGTTTTGAGACTGATTCACCAGGGAGTTTCTACTTTACTTTCTATAACTTTATGAAATGTATTTATTGCTAAAAATTACTGCTTTCCCTTCTCTATAAGATGAGGTGGGAAACAAGAGGTGAAAGAGGAAAGATAAAGAGGAATAAGAAAAATAATCATAGGATGGGTAGAGAACACAGTCTCAAATTAATCAAGATTTTCTGGAAGCTTCTTCAGAGAAAGAGATTTTCCAGAAACTGGAGAGTATCTAAGATAGTGAGAGATATTCTCACAACTTGGGTAAACAGCCTCTAAGTGTGTATCTATTTTCATGCTGCAAAAGGCTGATTTCCTGATACTGCCGCACAGGTGAAAACCATGCCCTGGTTTAATCATGTCCAGGCCCTTTACCCTTTTAAGGGGGCCAGAATACATGGAAGACAACTTTCACTTGGATACCCAGCTTTCACCATTTGCCAATAGTAGATTTTTAAAATACTTTCCAAAAATTTCTCATTTATTAATGTTTGAAAATAATATTCTGTTCCACTACAGCTGATCTAAAGTAGAGGGAAGGAAATCATTACAAGAAGCTCATCAGATAAACAGAAGAAGCAGAAACGCTGTGGTCCGATCTTGTTCTGGAATTTGGGACTAAATGTAACCTTCAAATGAAACATAAGCTGCTAGGAAGCTCAGTATCTGTAGCAGTGCTGTGATGGCAGAATAATTGCTTTATTTTATTGCTGTGAGTCTACTAAATACACCCTCCTTTTTCTTTCCCCCTCAATTTTTCCCTTTCCTCTCCTTTTCCCTGCCATGCCACTTGTTTCTTCTCTTTTTTTTTCCTTCTCTCTTCTTTTTTATTTTGGTGGTAGTGTGTTTTATTTAAAATTCTCTCAAAAACATCTTCCTCAAAAATCTTTCCAAGTAAGCCAGGGAGTTTATCTGCCATTTCCCACTTAGGAGTAGAATAGGCATAAATTCCTCTCCATTTTCAAGTCTAGCTCTTCATTTTGTGGCCATCATATGTCTGGTGATGGCAACAGAATGGAACCAGTGCAAAAGAATCTAAATAATCCACTGAAAGTAGACTGAAGTGTGTGAGCTATGTTGTGGGCATAGGCAAAACCAGGCACTGGAAGATAAAGAAGCCAGAGAGGCGCTAACCAGAAAGCTACAAGGTAGGAGGAGAAAAGACAGCTTGCAGAGGAGAGGAAGACTGGCATGCTGTGAAAGCGAAGATTTTACCTGGGCTGGCAAAGTGCCTTCTGTATTTCAGGGTATTATGTGCATTTCATGATCCCAATTTAGTATAGCATCTAAGATGATTGAAATACAATCTCTTAAACTGGGACTTAAGCTTTTCTTTGGATCCCAAGCATGAATTTAAATACTTTTTTCCTTGCTGACATTTATTATGAGGAGGAATCCTCTTTCTACTGCCAACAGTACCAGTTTCCAGAGGTGAGTTATGTCTTCTTGCCACTCTGTTTCGTCTGCTAGTGGCAAATTAAAAAGTGATTTATTTTGTATCTTAGTACTTAATAGTATCTTGGTACTGTTAGAAGGGAAGACCTCAGTAACAGACCTGGTGGAGCAAGACATTCACTGCTATTTGCTATTGCAAATCAAAGTTGTTATGGTATTGTAAAGCAAAAATTTCAGTTTTGCAAAGCTTACATGTGAGTTCACAGTATGTCAGATCTCACCTGCTTTGCCTCTTGATCTACAGACTAGTAACTGACAAACAGTACAAGTTGAAACCAAGAAAGATATTTGCTTCCTTCTCCATCCTTTTAGAACATTACCAGCTGGCCTTTACTTGCAATGATTTCATATCAAACGTTTCACTACCAGGTTTTTGGAAATAATGGTATAATTTAGTTATAAAGCACCAATTTGGATTCTGTCAATCAAGACGAAATTAACCAATCTATCCACAGCAAAAGGAATTCAGAAGTTACTTTTCTCACACACACTTCATTGTCGCCTCCTGCCTAAATGGGGCAAAAATTAACTGACAGGGTATTCTCAAAATAATGACAGAGCACAGGTGACCCTGCAAAAGAAAACAGAACTTAAATTAAGACCCTGGGTAAAACATTACTGTTTCTGATGTCTCACAGACATAAAAGGCAGTATGTTTTACTTTTGACTTCACAGTAAGATACTACTCTGAAGTTCCTGGGGACCATCTTTGTTGTCATGTCTCTGTTCTATGTAGAACCAAGATTTAAAACACCTCTGGGTCAGTCTATTCTGCATGATACTTTCTAACTTCTCTCTTGAGAAGGCTTGTATTGTTTATCCACTGACAAGTGTCTTATGTATGCTGATGCCCACTTGTTTGTATTCTCCTAGGTCCTGCCCTCTGGTATATTTGCAGCTCTCTATGTATGCTTTGCTATGATGGCAGTTTCAAGCTGTGAATTCTGTGAAATTAAGATCTTTGGCCTCCCTTCCTCTGCCTTTATTGTCATCGATTTTTGAGTTCAACAAAACACAGCACTTGACAAATGCCTGTCAAGCTCTTTGCATTTGTCTTTCCTAGGACTACAAAGCTACTACATTTTTGTCAGTGAAGACCTTTTTCAGCTTTAGAAGAATTATTACAGACTGGATTTTGAAAATTTTTAATTTTTACCTTGTCTATAAGTATTACCACTCTTCTTTTTGAGCATAAATTTCACAGTTGCTACATCATGTGATGCACCACCACCAGCAGCAAAAAAAAAGGGGGGGGTTTTCTGCATTTTTATGCAGCGTATGTGGTGTTTGGCAGTTTCTCACATATGAATATACAGATTTGAACTTGGGTTGCAAAATCTAATACCTTGAAGAAGAAGGGTCTTTCAGTGCTTAGAATTGACTGTGCAGTGTGCTGATAGTACAATCTTTCTTTTTCTTACTTTTATCAGCTGACTGTAACTGAAATTAAAATTTTGAGGTAACTAATTCACCACACTGGAAAAGGAAAGATACATCTTTGCTTTTCTTAGCATCCCTAAAGGCTTAGCAAAAGGCAACTTTTGATTGTGCATGTATTTAGCATATTTTGTGAGTAACCTGGTCATTCTACATTTTTAAAATTAAGATACAATTCTCATTCCTGAAATAGTTTTTCTCCTAGAATTTTTTCTTATGACTGATAAATACTTACTCTAGAACCTCCTTGGAAGCCATATTTAGATAACGAGGAGATACCCACTGAATTTCAAACCAGTCTCTAAAGCCATTGTTTCCACAGCAATGAAACCCAATTTGTAACAAATCCACTGTTTTCTTTAAGAAACATCGTCCAGGTATGTCTGTGTCTTTATAGAACTTAATGGCATCTCTCAGTCCCAGATAGAGAGACTCTTCCAGCTCGTTCCTCATGGTATAGCACATGAGAGCACCCACCAGGATGCAGAAGGTAAAACAGAAGGTACATACAATATATGGCAGCATTACTAGTTTCCATCGAGAGAACTTGTTTGCATCTGAGCAGTCATAGCAGATTTTGCCACCCAGAAAGTTGATGATACATGCTATGACCCCTACAGAGATCAGCATATTGGGGACAGAGTTAATGTCCCCTTTTGCCATCACTTCGTTGCGCTTCTTGATCTCTATCTTCAGAAAGAGGCCAAGACTGAAGAGAATGATCCCACTCACTACAGAAAACCAGTTGAGGATCCATAAGATCTGAGCCAATTTGTCCCTCTTGGTTTTGGTGAATTTTACTTTGAGGACAGCCATAGTCAGATGCGCATTAGGAAAAGAAGCGTAGGTCAAGGGAAGCTCGTAAGCTGATTAGGAGCATGGATCCAAGGCATACAGATGAAATCTGAAGAAGAGAGAGAGAGATTACTGTCTCTTTGACCAGGTATTTATAGAGGCTGCAAAACAACTTCCTGTACAGCCTCACACACACTGAGTCCTGCCAAGGGAGTGCCCCCATGAAATTTAAGCAATAAAATTTTATAACAATGGGAATCATTAAAAAAAATAAAATTCTAAGGACCAACTAGAGCAATTAAAAATAAGTGAACAGTACAAACACTGACCCTGGATTCCTATGAATTTTTGTCAAGACCAGTATTCTGTGCAGACTGACTGATATCTAGAAGTGAACTGGTGTGCTGTCTTTCCCTTCAGAAGATTCCCAGTGTCTTTCCCTTCTACTTGTTGCCTCTATGGTTTTTTTTGACAATTACAGGTATTTATTATTCTTAGATTCCTGTGTTATGATCAGTTTTGTGTTGAAAAGTTGAATAAACAAGACAAACATATATACAGCCTTCTTTTCTTCTTTCCTCCCTAGAAAACTTGCTTGTCTTGTTCCTAATTTGGCAACTCTCATTGGAGTGATTTTATACTATACAACTCTGTGTTATATAATTATACAGTCATTTAATTCCACTAATACAATGGCATTTATAAACTGTAAAGTGTAATCCTGGAAATATGGGTAAATGGAGATGTATAAGCAGTGTAAAATTTTCTAAGTTAGTGGATGCTATTACTGAATGAAGCGTGTATCAGCTAAAACAGCATGAAAATTACCTGCAGACAGACAAGCTGGACAAAAGTAGGGCTACACTGACCAGCTAAAGGATCCCCAGCTGCAGTGAAGCTTAGCATTGGGTAAGCAGATTGTTGCAAAGCACAGTTTAGAAAGGTAATGGTATCCCAGAGTCTTCATGTGTTTATGTCAGAAAAAATCAATTCTATTTGTACAGGCAAGGAATAGGTTGTTTGATTCATATTAGGATATGGTTAAATATCTTCATGCATTAAGATTTTAAGGCCTGTGAGATCTAATTAATTCATGTTGCCTTTATTTTCTCCTGCATTTACAGAGAAAACTAATTCTCCTCAAAGCTTTTCAGCTCTGTATATCTTTTGTACAATACACAGACTAGTGTGCAAAATGCACAATATATTTCCTTACTAGTCTATTTCCAAAGGTGTTGAGGCTAGCAGGTCTCTGATTTTAAAACCACGCTTCTAATTTTAGTGATTGTTAAGGCTGATTTTCAGTTATGGCTGAATATTGATTGTGAGCATTTTGTGATAATCATATAGATGACAGACAACTTACAGGGGTGTCCATAGAATAGTCATTTATCAAGTTAGAACACTTCCTTCACACCATTCTTCTCCAGTATCCTTCAGACCTCATTTGAAGGGATCATGCTCTGCTGGTACAGAATTAAGCCTCCCTAGGAATTCAGCTGACAGCCTGCTTGCTAAGCCTGGAGACAGTATCTTTGATTGCTCCACCAGTTAAGCAGTTCGTGACTTGACCTTAAATAGTTGTAAATGATGGCTGCTAATAGATTTATTTACAGGTGATACACAGGTCTCAGAGCTCACAACAGAGAGAATCTTTTGTGAAATTTCCTGACTCCTGATACACAATTCATGTTCAATGGCCAGCACATACGAATGCATCACTCACTGTTCGTTTTTATGAAACACGTGTATGTATTTGAACAATGCCTCTAAATTGTTCAGCACACATTTAGTTACACCGTCATTGAAAACACTCTACTTGCCAGACATTTTGTTTTAACATTTGAACAAAAGTTGTAAACAGTTCTACTGCTACTTAAAATTAATCTATTCCAGAGGCATCCTTGCTTTTGAAAGATGATGTCATATCCTAGCCATAAAGAAATTTGAAGCTGAGTTCCATAAGCAGGGATACATTCAATCTCATGTAGCTATTGTGATATAGCTCCATCCCCAATTTTCAGAATGCCTGAAGTTAAAAAAGATAAAGAATTTCCATGAAAGAAAAATTCTCTTAGTACTTCTCCTAGTATTTCTCCTAGAACTTTTCTCCCGAAGTTCTCATGTGGTATTTTCAGCTTCATTTGTGAGTTTTGTTGTAGGATCAGATTTCATGGAACATTGACATTTGTCTAACAGTGCTACCCCCACCACAGTCCTGCAACAGCATAAGATCTGTGATTTCAGTCCTGGTGCCAGAGGAAAGGGATGGAATGACTGGCTGTTGTAGTTCTGTGACCACTTGTTGACTGACCCTGGCTGTCAGTGATATGCTTAGGACTGGTCTTTGGGGGACACTGTGCTTCTCATGAAACTTCGAGTGCATTGAGTCTGGGACAGGAGAACGAGCTACCTATTTTGTTCCTTGTTCCTAGCTTCTACATGGATACTTATCTTAAGATTATTTTCCCCTGTTCTAACAGTTTACTGAATTTATTTCAGATAATAAGACTCTCTTCACATCATAATGAATTTTGTAAATACACTATAACATTATTCTTTCCCTATTTAATGAAGTATTGGATAAATTTATTAGCATAAGATATATTACAACACACACACAGCTGTGTAGTTTAAATTTTTTGAGCACCATGAAGAAAGTTTTTCAGCTGGAAGACCTGAAGTGCAATTATGAACTAAAAGTGTTAGTCTTGCTCTGCAATGTGTCTGTTGTTCTCCAAGTCATATTTGGCAGCAGGCTACTGTAAAGCCATGAACGCTCCCAGCCCTTCAGTGGAACAATACCTCTATCAAAGTTCTTAGAAACCTTGGCACATGAGCCACTCCAGAGTTATGAATCATATACACACAGACATTTTTTCCCCAGCTATGGGGGAGCAAACTGGATTTTATTCTATAAAGGGAGAAATACTCTCTTCAACAAAAGGAGCCAAATAAATGTGGAAATCTCTCCCATAATATCAATACTGTCCTCAAGCTTTCCTTGTCTAATTCAAACTTATTTAACTTTAAGCACAGCTTCCATCACGAATTTGCTTCCAAGATGTCACCTAGCTGTTCCTTTGCTATGAACTTCCCCTAACTATATTGAACAAGACATAGCACAGCTATTTACTTATTTTTAACATTTACTTATTAGATACAAATTGTTCAAAGAAATTTGGTGATTTTGTCATAAACAAACTGCATCTTATCTCACTGATTTTGCTAAAATCTGCCATTTTAGCTAAACACACATTCCTATTTGTGACATTATAAAAGAAACCACTAACCTGGTTCAGAGGACTGAATAGGATCTTGAAACCGGTAACTTGCTGACTACAAAGGAGAAAATACCTGAACTGGCCATCCTGAGGGTGATTGAAATACTGATTTCCTGATGTCTCTGTAGTTGCTCTGTCTTCACACTGCCTCACCAATGGAGGTGGAGAAAACCACTTCAACTCTCCTGCCCATGCTAATCTGTCTTTCATCGCTAATCGTAGCTAAGAGATTTATTTCAAGGTTCTTATGCCACCAGATTAAATCCTGCAAAACAGGCCAATTAACTGAGTGTGAACTGAGATCTCACCAACAAAATGGTTTATAGGAACTACCTTTTTACCCTGCTGGAGATTTGGGCTAGTAAGCAACAGAGACTGTTTTTCTGTACCTGCTAATACCTTCAATAGCTTTTGATTTGTTTTTAACAATAAATATGCCTCCAAAGGAGAGAAGAATAATGAAATTCTGTGGTTCTGTGGGAAGGCAAAATCTATCTTAGGCAACTATCATTTATATCCACTATGATGTATTTTACCCATCATTCCCTATTTTGTTGCTTTGGATGGAATTTCCGTTCTCTGGGCATTCAATGTGACTGTCCAAGAAAAGAATTCAAGTGACCAAGAGCAATTGGATCATCCTGTATGATTCATGGTAGGTTCTGGTTTGGGAAGCTTTCCAGGTTCAAGAACAATGTAGTAGAAACCTCTGTCCTAGTCTCTTATCTAGCTCTATTCCAAGCCAGAAGCAAAAGCAGAAGTGTCATGTCCTCTGGCATTTCTGAGCCACCACGTAGCAATTTGTGGGACAGATGTGGTTGGTTTGAACTGGCAACAGTGGTGGCAACAAGTTGAGTCTGCAGCAATGGGGTAAAGTTAGAGGTGATGTCAGTACCAGAACCGAATCCCTAAGAAGGACCAGGTTGACCTATAGGGTCCATATCTCTAACACCTTGGCACAGCAGAGAGTTCAGTGGGCACATGACTGACTGCAAGGGACCCTGCACCAGGCATTGTAAATGTGTATAAATATTCTCAGAAGCATAAACTCTCCTCTCCCAGCTCATGGTAAGCCATAAACCAGTACCCTGATAAGACTGTGATTCTACCTCTGTGTTCTGGCACTATACCTGTATCTTGCCTATGTCCTAATGATTCAGAGCATATGTGATATGTCTTGGACCTGTAGGACCTACTGCATCTGGACCACACAAATGCTTGCATATGATCAAATACACCCCACCTGCATTGAATTAATCCTGTGCATAAGTCGTCATGCTTTGGACTTGCAGCACTCATGCAGACCACAGGGAATATGTTAGATGTGTTCAAATGCATCCCTTTGAGTTGATGTACACATCAACTCTCTGGAAGCACATTCAACAGGTATAATGTATTCCTTGGGTACAGCACAAGTACACAAATGCACAGATTTTGAGCTGTTGTTCTGGCTGGGACATATCAGAAATCCTGGACTAATGGCTGAAGTCCTTTTCTATGCTTAAAAAAAGTTCACTTGTGAAAACTCTCCGCATCTGCGGAACTCCAAATGTGTTATCCCCGAGTACTGGAAAATGTTACTGCCTTAGTTACCTAGTAGCAGAAAAATGCACCTTCCCTGTGGCTGCTTTGCAGCACAGTCCTCGTACTTGCATGCATGAAAGCAAGCAAACAGGAGATGGCAGTGCTGCTGTATGTAGACTTTTTCTACAGTACAGAGAAAGAAGCTTCTTCTTTTAAATTTCTGTTGGAGAGATTAGAGGTCATTCACAGAGCTAATGGAAGCTCAAGAATGCCTCATTGTAAGAAATTACTTAAATCCAATCTTAATGCAATTAGAGGTCAATGCTACCTGTATTTTTTGTTCCATCTCATATTTAGAAATGGCTTCAGCTGCAAATGTAATATCAGAAGTTGAATTATTCAGAAATTAGTTCTGTGTTATGGCAGTCTATAATTAACCCTGGTGCAGTTTCTTGCAGGCCTTCTGGGAAGTCTGGGACATCAAGACCACGGAGTAGCATTTTGTAACTTGCAGGAGTGGTTGTACATGGGGAATTACATCAATCACCCAGGGGAATAGAAAGAGATCACACACTTGCCTGCTAACAGTGGAGATTGCTATGCTATGGCTTTGCATCCAAAAGAGGTAAATTTAACAAATGTTTGCCCAATTATTTAACTATTTAGTACCATTCATATATAAGTCCACAGGCAAGGACAGATATGTTATGAATCAATGTAAACAAAAGCATTGGTTGGCCTGATGCATGCTGCAAAGTTTAATTTTACACCTAGTTTCCAAAAATTAATGTTTTATTTTTATATTTGGATGGCTTTCAATTTCACCTTGCATTTAATGTAAATGACAACCAATGATATGAGATTCTGGAGAACTGGACTAACACTGGCAGCACTTGGTGAGTCTGATGGAAGCAAGAAATATAGAACCCTACCTTAACATGTCAGTGCTTCTGATCTGGGCCACGTCCATATTTGGGAAGAGACTCTCACTGATATATGATAATGGGGAGAGACCATTAACCATCATCAGCTTTTTTTGGCTTTTGTAAAGTTGTGAACCACATGGTAGATACTGAGAGACTTAATTTATCAAGCAAATAGAAGCAAATGAGTCTTTGAAGAACATTAATTTCTTAATTCTATTTTTTAACTTTTAGGAAGGAAATATAGTGGTATTTAGATGATTATAGTTCATTTAGCAGATAAAGATACCGAAGTTAAGTCACAACATCTGAAATTCTTATCGAAATGCAGAGTTGGCAGAGGGAATGTCAAAACTCAAAGGCAAGAAGTAATGGCAATAGACATTAATTTAAAAGGACCCAGTTTGTACATAAAAATGACACAAAGCTTATTGAAAACTAAGTCAGTTATATTTTTTCACAGCTACAGCTCCACACTATACTACAGTTGTACCAGAAGACTTGCTGTACTATGTTCCATGAAAAATGCAGAATATGAAAACCGTAGCTCATCTAATTGTCTGAAGAACACCACAGATTAAACAAATCAGAAAAAGAAGTACTACATTTTTCAGATGTGTAAAGGTTATAACAATATGGATGCTGAAATCAGTCTCAGGAAAAAAGGAAATTATAGCAGACCTGCATGAACTGTACTGCACATGTACATCTTGTCATTCGGGATCCTGTATAATGCAGGAAACTCCATGGCATTAGCTGTCAAGCTGGCTCTGATTTCAATCCATAGGAGCTGTACTGTCCACAATCTCTGAGTCATCCACTCATGACTCACCATGAGTCACTACAAATGGAAAACTTAGACACAGAAATAGTGTCTTCACCTTAAAATCAGACCAGCAGTCTATAGTATGGCTGGAAGTGAACATGTGTTTTAAATTCATTGGTAACATAAAACTTCCATCTTGGCTGTAACTTCTTTCTGAAGACTAGAACCTATTTTTGCAACCTTAATCATAATTAGACCATGCAGCAATCTGGCTTTTCACTTTTGTACCTTATTCACTATGGATCTTATTCTCACAAGCTAGGTATCAGAAAACTTTTTGCAGAATGGAATTATACACATTTTACAAGGCCTAGCAACACAATTTACTCTACAAAATGAGGTAAATTTTTCCTTTTTTAATTCTATATCTCATAGTATCAATACTTTGGTGCACTATACTACCAATTGACCCTTCTTTCCCTGGCAAGGTAGTCAGATATACCCTGTCACATTTATCTTCGAAAGACCTCCTAAACTGATTGCTACCTATTGTCAGCTTACTACAACCTGATGTTGATGCTATTTTTCACTCTCTAGATATCATTTGAACTGGACAGTATTATACAGGACATCTTGTAGGGAATTTGAGATTCTTTTAGAAAGAAAAGACAGTTACCAAGAAAAAAAAGAGACTCATGGGAGTTTCTGAAGCTGTCAAATAGACAAAAGCCAGAACCCAGACACAGTGCTCTTAGAGCTCTTCCAAGATCCATCTGCCCTTTGAGTGGTGACTTCATGCTTATTGACACTGTGTCAAGAAATCACAATTTGTGAGAAAAGACTGAAGGAACTCAGGTGCCTTAGTGTAGAGAAGACTGATGGTGAGAGGTGGAAACAGTGTTCAAGTCATTTTATAGGTAGTAGCACAGAGGAAAGGAATAGTCCTTGGATGATAGGATGTGAGGAGAATAATGGGTGAAATAATTCTTTTAGTGAGAATAGTGAAACAGCCCATAAAAACCCCCTTGATTTCCATCAACAAAGGACTTTTAGAAGAAGTTGACAAACACTGGCCAGAAGTGTTGTAGAAACAGTTGGTCCTTCCCTGGAAAAAGGGGCTGAACTAGATATCCCAAGGTCTGCAATTTTTCATCTGCTATTAACTAAACACCTGTTTAAACATCTACAAAACTTGGTAAGAGCTTTCTCATCTTTGGCTGATGCTTCCTTTTCTCCTTGACTTTTGCCAGAAATGTGAGTTTATCAATTGTGTTTCCCTTTCTACTCTTCAGTGAGGGCATTGTTTCCACCTCCTTTATATATTAATTTTAGTTTCAATTTCTAACAATTTTTCTATTCTATGAGTTGGTGGATGTTAACTTACTGACTAACCAAACCTATGAATTTTTCATCTCTATTAAGACTGGACATGCTGCTATCTATATCCTCTTTTTATTTTTTCTTTCTTTTTCTCTCTTCTTTTTCCTGACATCTAACTCTCCAAAAACTTTTCTAGAGCTTTGTCTTCTACTTCTGTAGTCAACTAAGCAGAAACATTATTCAGAACTTCTGACTCATGAAGAAATAAATAAATAACTCCAAGACCCCAATGTCCAGGCAAGGAAGTTCCAATGAAAGTGTTTGAAATCAATGAGTCTGGACTTGCAGGATGAGTCATCTACTCCCATACTTTTTTATTTGAAGAAAATAACAGCAGAGTTCAGAAGTTCTTGCACACTGTTAATCATGTCACCCTTCTCCACCAACAGACATATGAATATGTTTGTGTATAGGTGCGGGTTTAAATTTTTAAAGATTCCTTGAAGAAAAATTAGATCATTCCTTTCAGACAAAAACTATCGATGAAAATTCTCACATCTCCCTTACTCCACAAAAAAGAAAATTTCCAGGAAAGCAAATTTATTTTTCCATTGCTATACCTTATGAAGCCTAAGGAAGCAGAAGTTGGAAGCACTAGAAAGTTGTGTTCCATCTGTAGACATTCCTGGAAGTTCTGATCTATTTCTTCAAACAAACAAACAAACAAAAAAAATTAGAAGTTTATATGTGAGTATTTTCTCTTTCTCTGTTTTTTTTCTTTTTTAAAATTAAATTAATAAAACTAGAGCTGTGTCTAGCAGTAGTTTGCTGTCACTTTGATCTTTACAGGCTTGTTTCTATTTTTTTTTTTAATTCAGACCAGTTCTGTTTATCGTCTCATTACATGATTTAATGCTTATTATAATCTTAATAAATTATGCATAATATTTATTAAATATTAAACAAATCTGTATTAAAATGTAAGAATATATTTACATGACCGGGGATTATTTTTCATACAGTCAAACTAAGAAATCGTATTCATTGCCATGCACATACCAGAACAACTAAATTTTTTTGTTCACATCTTTCCATAGCAACTACATTGTTATAATAAGGTTTGGTCAGGTAAGCCTTTGGAATCTGGAGTAATTTCTGATTACTGTCTCTAACTTCAGAGTTTTGGTGTGCAGCACTTCTCTTCTTGCAGTCTACAGCCAAGTGAGACATTTAGGATTGAATTGAGACAACACACTCTGTTGTGGTTCAACCCCAGGTAGCAACTAAGCCCCAGCACTATCTCACTCACACCCCAACCCCTGCCCCAGTGAGGAAAAAGTGGATAGAAAAGGCAAACCTCATGGGCTGAGAACAATTTAATAATTGAAGCAAAATATAAAGCATTGTAATAATTAGACTCGACTACACTAATTGTAATGAAAAGGAGAAAGAAATAAAACCCAAGAGAAACAAGTGATGCACAATACAATTGTTTACCACCAACTGACTGACGCTAAGCCTGTCCCCCAGCAGCCATTGGCACCTCATGGCCAACTCCTTCCCCATCAATATACCAGGCATGGTGTTCTATGGTATGAAATATCCCTTGGACAGTTTGGGTCACCTGTCCTGACCATGTTTCCCTCCATTCTTGTGCACCTCCTCACTGGCAGGGCACAGGAAGCTGAAATGTCCTTGATTTAGAGTAAGAGCAACTCAAAACTAACTGAAACATCAGCCTGTTGTCAAGATTATTCTCATACTAAATTCAGCACAGTTACTGTAAAGAAAATTAACTCTACCCCATCTGAAATCGGGACGGTTTGCTTTACAGACTTATTTTGCACCACCTGAGATGATGTATTTGCACCACACTTAAAAACCTTCAGAACAAATGCAGAGGTGCCCATCTGCTGAGGTTTACAGCTGCAACAATAGACACACTTTTACATTGAGATAACCAACTAAAACTAAAAATGTAAAAGCTGAACAAAGGGCATAGGAAAGTTTTTGGCTCAGGGTAAGCTTTTCCAAGGCAAAACAACACAATGCATCTATGCTTAACTATGTGTACTACCAAAAAAACCCCCAAACCCAAACCAAACAAAAGAACAAAACCCCCAAAACAACAACAAACCAAACAAGACAAGCAAAAAAACCCCCAAAAATGCTAGAGTAGCAGGTTTTGTTGTTTGAGTTCTTTTTCGGTGTGTGGTAAAGATATGCTGCAAGTTTGCACTGACAGAGGAAACGCTGGTATCTGTTATACTTACCATCATCTCTGAACCTAAAATAGTAGAACAGAAAGCCTTGAAGAACCTCTTGGTATATTTCTGGAGCAGTGAGTTAAAAAAGATTACATCTTTTCTGCAAGGACTTCCTTCACATCAGTGGAGACAGATTTTCCTTTTGAAAAGACTCAGTTTCAGTTTATTTTTTCCCTGCTTGACTTTTATTCGAACCATTCTGGTTTTGTCTGTTTATGAAGAGCACGTGGTAATTTGGAAACTTACAGATCACTGTAGTTTATCTGACAATGAAGGAAAGGCTATTTGGTTCTTTAAAGCTTACAGTGTGCTAAGAAGACATGTACACCTGGTGTGATTCCCATGATAATGTGCATGTCAATTGTAGATAATGAATTAACTTGTGAACTTTCAAAGTGATGAGAGAAACTATGACCCTTGGATCTGCAATGATGAACAGGTAAACAGACAAACCAGATAAACAAGTTTGTTAAGGCCTTTCTGTTCTCTTTAATTGGATCAGGAAATTCTCCTGAAGAATTGTACACCTCAGGCAATATGTCAATTATTTGGGGAACAATAAAGCACTCTTCACAAATAGATTCATAGTCATGAGCTCCTCATTACAGCTAGCACACAGCAAGTTTTGTTGGCAAAACTTATTACTTAAAATAAGAGGTGGTTAGGGTATTTATCTACCCTTAGTTATAATCTGGGAGGAAAAATACTGTCTACTTTAGAGTGAATGTGAAAAAAATTATTTGTTTGGTGTGTAAGAAGAGCTGCTTATTCTAGAATAACTGTCACCTTTGCAATGTCTTTAAGATAGATTTGAAAGAATATGTAGTTCCAGTAGGATTTTTTTCATGTAAGAAATTGTAAGTGCCTTTTAAAGGTAAGCAAAACCCGTAACTCCATTTTGTAACCCAGGAAAAGATGTACTGTTGTGGGGAAAAAAACCCAACTGTCTCCAGCAACCTACTGCCATCGACACTAGTCCATTTCCATTCACTAAATGAACATTTCTTCACTGTATCAGCTTTCTTATTAACTGCTTCAATTGTTAGGACACATAATACACATATGCATTCACTACATACAGAGATATGCTTATCACGAGTGTTTATCCGCACCACTATCACTGGTGGCCCACTGCTCCAGGCAGTTCCCTTTGTGAAAGAAGAAGCATCTTCCTGAAGATGACACTGACCAACTTGAAACTCTTTGGGTTCATTGCAAGGTTTGGTTCACAGCTCGCACTTCTGTGTAACTCACTCGGAAACTATCAGCGCTAAAATCTTCCTTTTCATAAAGTAGCACTAGAAGATGCCTTAGTCTTTAACTATGATGTCTTTTGTGATGAATGAAGAAAATGCTTAAATTATTCACACTATCTTCTTATCCGGCTGGCAGTAGGAAAACAAAGGCACCTAAAGGCACCTTTTTTTTTTTTTTTTTTTTTTTTTTTTTTTTTTTTTTTTTTATT
>VZRN01000756.1:322772-354470 GCA_013397935.1 Dasyornis broadbenti | reverse complement strand
GGCCGCCTCGGCGGGGCGCGGCCCGCGGGCTCCGCCAGCCCGGCCCCAGCGGCTGCTGCGTGGGAGCCGCGTCGCGGTTTCTCTCCCCGCGGGAGAGGGAGTTTGCCGGGCGCGGGAGCTCCGGGGGCCATGGCCCGCCCCGAGAAAGGCTTATTCCAGTGGGGCAGGACAGGGCGATCCCGTCCGTGGAGTTAAGGTCGGCAGGTCTGGCAGGCTCCAGCAGCAGTCGCCGCTGTCCCGGCCTTCGGGGAGAACTCAAATTTATGAGCNTTTTTTTGTCCTTCCCACTTGCTGCAAGAAGGCAAACAGTACAAAAATTTACGTGTTCTGACGGCGAAAGATGTCTGTTTTAAAATAGCTGCGTCTATATTTCCATCTCTGGATTGTGGCTTGCGTGTGACGGCTGCTGTGTGGGCACGGCTGGATGGGGAAGCGGGCTGTCTGTCGCCTGGCGCTCTAAGTGCTGGAGCCATTAGCGGCACTTGCATCGATCCGTGCATACAGATATGCCTGGCTAGGCCGCGGGTGCGCGCACCACGGCGGTCACAGGGAGCACACAAACTGCGTGTGGAACGGCTTTGAAAAGACGTTACTATACGTACTTTTAGCTTTACAAAGAGAAAATGGGAAAGCACCTTGTTCCCAAGTCTACAGATGATCTCTGGAGCTGCAGCGGCATCCTTAGGCTGCCGTTGTCACTCTAGAGCAAAAGCAGTGAGAGGACAAAGCTGGCTACGAGGTTTGTAACCTCTGATGTGAGCCAGAGCCGTTGGAAACAACTGCTAGTGTAAGTGGGTGGGAGGGCAAATAATAATAATAATATTGATGTGTTATCATGGGGGCAGAGGGAGATGGACATAAAGGAATAACCCTGGAGTATACCACAGCCTTTTGAGAACCTTCTACCGTATTTATAATTGAGCTGGAAAGGGCTATAGAAAATGAGTTATAAAATAGGTTATAGTGGCTTTCTTAGTTAGACTCTGTGTGCAGAACCAGTGTAATTTCAGCCTAAATCTTCTGAATTAGTAAACTATATTGCAGGAATGTTGAGAGCCTTAAAATAAATAATATTCTATTTATTTAGTATCTTGTTAGCCTTAAAGTATGTGATTAGTTTCCATGTTGTCATTCTGGAAATAATGAGTTGGGTTTTTTAATGTATTCTGTGTAGTTAATGCCATGCTTGTGTTGAACACATGCTAGCTGTGCTTGTGGGTGTGTTAATTCATTTTAGCTGTTGTATCTGAGAAAACAAAAGGTTAGGGCTTATTTTGCTGCTCTTGTTTGATTTTGGAAATGTTTTTTGAGGTCTTTATTATAATTCATGGTACAAAGGTACTCAACATTTTTATTCTGTGTTATATTGTCCAGAATACCTTATTGATGATGATTGATTTGCTTTACAGTGTGAATTATGTTTAACAAAGCAGTAAAACTTTCTTAACTTGTTAAACCAGAGGTATACTTGTTAACATTGGTTTGACATGTCAGAGAAATTATATATCGGAAAGTTTGACAGCAATAGTATGTATAGTCATTTGTCAAAAGTTATTTTGAAAACAGTGCATCAAGATATAGTTTAAAAAATGTGAAGATGGAACCAATTATCCCTAACAAATACTTTGTTCTTCTCTAATATATTCCTGATGTGCCATTATTTACTTGCAGCTCAGCATCTTTTTAAACTTCCTGTTTGGGAAGGATGAGGTTAGAATGAGAAGAACAAATTGAGTGACTGGAATATCATAATGTTGCTTATGTTTAGTGTAGTCACTGTACTGCTGCTGCATACTGCAGGCTCTGATATTTCTAACCTCACAAATTCCAGAGAGGCTTTTCTCAATGTGGCTGATTATATCAAGAAGATTTTGAGTATGACAGAAGAGAGGTATGAGAGGGGTTTTCCTTGTTCAAAACTGGCTTCTAAATGATCAGTTTCTACCAGTGCTAGATATATGTGTACAGAAGGTTAAGCATTTGCTTAGCATGTGAAGTTGCAGTGTATGGTATATTAATATACTACTCTGTTTTCTGTTTTAGTAAGGGCTTGTTTTATCTAGTGGGAATGAATTGATACTTTACAAAGGAGATTGACAGTTTCTGTGTATTCCTGTGTCTTGCCTTGTCTCTTCCTTTTTCTCTGGGGAAGCACTACACAAAGCCTTTGTGTTAGGCTGGAGGGGAGGAGAAACAGCTGCCTTTTCAGTACAAGACACCAGGATTCATCGTGGTCTCATAGGGATGCATTGTCGTACATGGACCAGCCACTGTCCTTCCTCCCTTGTTCTATGAAAACATTCTCACCTCAAGAAACTTGAGCTTCCTTTGACTGATCTCACAGAGCAGCATGTTGTGCAATGGATCTAGCAGGATCAGTCTAATGGGCCAACTGTTAAAGTATTGGGGGGCAAGGATTAAAACATGCAAAATTGCCTAAATACAAGGTGTATCTTAAGGAATTCAAGAGCTACAGATCACTTGTGTTTGAAAATTTATTGTTACAAACTTGACTTCTTGTTCATTATTGGGGTGAAAGAAACTTGTTCAAATCTTTTACTTGATTTTTTCTTTTTCCTGTTTAAGAGTATAGTATCTAGGGTTCTTAAGTGGATATTAAACAGTCTAATTTTTAGAAGAGGAAATAAAAGCTATTTTGGTTGGAGAGAGAGTACAGCTAAATGGAGCAGGTTCAATTTTCTGCTTTCCATGCACTAGTAGAGTGCTTTAATGCTTGTACTGTGTTCTCTGTCATGCAGTGGCAGAATAAAAGTTGACTTTCCTCTTTTCATTAGAAATATGGAGTATTATATAATGTGGCTTTTAGTAACTATATCTTGTATGTTCTTTCAAGAGAACTTTGAAAATATCATCTAGTCTTTTACTTATCCTTTACAACTTTACTAAAATTGTATTTATTTATTACAGTTGGAATACTCCCCTCTCCTTGCTTCAGTGCTAGGTGTTTAGTAGTGTACTTTTGAGGGAATCTAGTAACTTGGTTTTTTTTTAAGCTGCTCATGAAATTGAGGTGCCATTCTTAGCAGTTTAAGTTTGTAGTCTGTCTTTGTAATAGCTTATAGGTCACTAGTCTTGAAACCTAAGTAGTGGAAAATTCAAGCAATAAAATCTGGCCTTCTGACACTTCACCTCTTGATCTGGTTGAGAATTCTTTTCCCATTTTTGAGATGTCATACAAGTCATAACTTTTAATTAGTTATTTTTTCAGATTATTTTTCCATTAATGGAGACAAATCTTTGAAAACCTAGAGAAGGTTTTCTGGAGAGAAGGGTAAGATGTAATTTGAGAGGAGTGAGGAAAGGAGAGCAAATTGGGAAACTGAAGAAGTCTTAAGTGTTTTTAACAAAACTATTTTGTTAAAAATTTAAAAATATTTCCATTATTATGTTCAGGCATGCTTTTCTGTGATTCTTGTCCTGTATGAGAACTTTCCATTACAGAATTGCATCACTCAAATACTATTTCATGCCGTTGCTTTTTGTTTGAAGAGATTAATCAATTATTGAGAATTGCCCTGAGGAGGAACTTTATCCACTAATTCTTCCTTTTGGAGAAATGTTGCTTAGCCTTGCATTTCAGTGCAAGTAGTAGTTGGACAAGTTGAAGGCCTCTTTTGTGGATGAAGTTTGCCAGCTCACTGATGGTATTGATGAGGAGAGTAATATTCTTTCCAGTACAAAGCTGTCTGATGTATAAAGGAAGGGTAAAATATGCTGAACTTGCTTTGAGAGCTTGTAAAGGGTGTCAGCTCTTTAATATGTAGCCATATTTTTCTATCTGGGTGTAGCAAAGGGATTTGTTACTTGTTGCAGGGACCGGTTACTATGTGGAGCTCCCACACGGAAAAACTTACAGGATCAGGTTTTGTGTCATCCTGGTCTGTTTATATAGAAATAGTTTTATTAGGTTTTTGATACACTTCAGTCACAACTGAAGTTACACAAAAATTATTCCACTAAACTCATCTGCAGTTGGGAGAGATTTTACCATTCAGAGTTTATGTCTTTTCAGTACTTGGGAATTGTCACCAGTCAACAGCTGCTTATTGATTCTGAGAGGGGGTTCGTTCTGCTCTCTGTCACTTCCCAGATAATTCTTAAATAGTATTTGTTGCTTCTGTCATGCTCTGTCTCAGGGTACTAACGTTTTGTGAGGTTTTTAGCAGCACTTATTTGATATAATGTTGTTCAACATAGTAAGAATTAGATTGCTTTGTTACGTGGTGTATCAGCAGGATATGTCTTGTAGCTGTCAAGTTTACTTGTTGCCATAGTAATGCTTCAAATGCCACTCGTGGCAAGCAGTGTGACTTCTGAGCAAATGAAGTATGACTCTAGCTTTGCAGTGTTGAAGAATTAAAAAAAAGAAAGGCAGTGATCTGTAAATAGAATATTCTTTTCACCGTCAAACTGGTGACTTTTTAGAATGTATTTGTATTCTTAAGTTGAGTTACATGCTGCCTTGAAATAATTATTTTCTTGTCTTTCCATTTTGCATCATCTTGAGCTAAATAGATCTAGAATGGGCATTATCAACTGATAGAAAATGTATCAGATGAAAAATGACTGTGCTTTTCCTCGAGTGTGATTGAATTGAATGATCTTAGTTCATATATGATGCTTTGATTTTCCATTTCCAGTAGTCTATAAATAAAATCAAAGGGTAGTTCCCTAAGTCAAGTCAGCCTAGAACAAATTGTCATTTTGTACTCTGAAAGTTGAAGGAGAGGAGTTGACATTGGATCACTATTCTTTTTCTGTGTGCCATTTTGTCAGGCTCTAGAGATTATTGTGATAATCATGATGATTTGGGGTGAAATTATAGTTTTACAATTTTGAGCAAGACAGTATCCAGTGAGGAAACCTATTGAACAATTCATCTGGTTAGAGAAAAATCTTGAAAGAGTTGCAGTATAGATTAGTGTGAAGGAAGTATTTATTGGTCTTGTGGGAGAAATGTGCTAGCTACCCAAGTCAGTTCTTGCCTTAACCAACCGAGAACTAAGAAATTTATGCTGAAGCTGAGGAGCAGACAGTGAGCCTCCCACAGTAAAGCAGGTGTGTGCAGGAAAGATGCTCCGTTATTGATGGTATGGTGATAGTTGTTACTTATTTATAGATGTACACAGATATAAGAATATTTTTCACGTTAGCTCCTGCAGATGAATTTGCACATTATTTTTAAACCAGTCTAACTATTGGGTGCTGGTTTTAAGTGGAAAATGATGTTCTCTGCCTGGGCCTTTTCTAGTGCCCATTGATCTCTGAGCTGCACTGATTCAACTCACTAACTTGGCAGAGAATGATTACAGAAAGGGAGTTGTTTGTATTGCTTTTTGGCTGATACAGGTTTAAAACTCTTGCTAGGTCATGCTGTAATGTGCTACTTCACACTGAATGTGTAGCTGAGGTAGTCATTATCAGATCCTTTATTTTACTGTGGCCTGGGTGCTCAGCTGACAGGTCTTTCGGCCTATTGTCAGTTCAGGGTGGACACAAGGGAAAGAGGAACATTTTATGTGAAAGACTGCTTTGAGGTGATGGTGCACTTTCTTCTCTGTTGATTTGAAAGAAATTTGGGCAGGATGCTAATTTCAGGCTGGGTATTTTTTCCTGTTGTTCTGATATATTTCATTAGTTTTGAGCCTAGGATACCTCAGTCACGTGGCAGTGCTTCTGTATCTATCTTTCTTTGATCAGTCAATTTTCCCCTTGTAATCAGGGAGCAGCTGTACTTTGTCTGGCTTGTTGGAACTGGCAGTTAATGCTTCAATTCTATTGTGAGGCCCTGCATCAACATGTAATGGCTCACAGAAATACTTCTTTTTCCTGGAGTAAAGGTTTGGACAGAATTGATTATTGGTCTGAATCAGGACTGTGGCCTGACATATGAGTAGCCATGAAGTAGATGCTGCTCGTATTTGGAATTGACATTTTATAAAGTGCTCTTATATTCCTTGCTCTGAAACATGTAAAAGTGGAATCTTGGTCTTAATAAATGAGAATATAGTTATTACTACTCCTAACTGTATTATTTCTATTCTAGCTTCTGGTATTAATAAAAAAAATGTGCACAGATTTCACCCATGTCACTGAATATTCCTCAGTAGAATCTCATAACCCTGCTCACCATGTGATTGTGTTTCCATAGTATGCCCTAATAGAATAAAAATCACTTGTTGTTTAAATAATAATTACAAAATGCAGAAGTATCTCACCACAGTTTAAAACTGAATAGCCTCAAAGCAAATTTAATGACTGTTGGTATATTAAAAAAATATAGGTAGAATTGTATTTCTTTTATGCAAATTCAAGAACTTAGAGAAAACTGTTATTATTGTAGGTTTATTACACTTGGCCATTATGGTGTTATGTGTAATTGTTTCCATAGCTACAAAATTAAATCTGCACTCAATCAATCTGAAGTAAAACTTTTAGTTTTAGACAAATTATTTGTATAGATCAAATGTTCAAACATTTAAAATATACAAATATGGCAGGTTATAGGTCAACAATATAGTCAGGATTATTTTTGTAGCCTGAGCTTTTATTTGGAGAGATTTGGAATTGAATATCTTTATTTACATACAGCCAATATTTCTTAAAACATGTAACACAGTTATACAATACTTTTTGTTATTTAACTAAGGGATAAAATGAAAGCCTGTAAAGGTTTCTGAGAAACTTTCTTCTTTTATTTTTATGAATAATTGTACATTTGTTTGGAAGATAGGTAAAATCTGATCTTGTGCTGTTCACTCTTCTGATGTGTAGGAAATTCTTATAATTTTTGAGAGTCTCTTGACCCCCATGTTTGTAATACATAAACTTACTGATTTTTATGCCTCATCATTCTGCCATGTTTTATTTTTTCATCTGATCCCTGAACTGTTTTTTGTGAACTTAAGACAGTCCCAGCAAACTAAATATGCCTACGATAATTGTATTTTCATAATGAAATATGCTTGTCTAATTAATTTTCAGAGACAAAAACCTCATCACTTATCTCAGTCTGTGTGAAGATCAAGGGAATTGTGATTATTGAGGGTAACTTTGTGCGTAAAACCAACTGCCCTAGGACTTCCCTGAATTATGTGTGCTCGCAGTAGTCGAGTAAGAGCATGTAGTGTAGAAAATCATTGTGTTGTCTTTTACCAATTGTCACTAATGAGGAATCCACTGAAAGAGTCAATGAAGTATTCTATTAATAGAGTATCTTTATTAATGAAAATTAAAGATCTTGGAGATATTTTATGGGTTTAAAGAATGTAAAAATCCAGCTTTTTACTTGTATGATTTGTGTGTCTGAGTGAAGATCTTTTGCAATTTCCTAGACTAAAGCAATTTATATTAGGTAGTCTGAAGGAACTGAGCTTCATGATTTTGGCATACATATTATCCAGTGTTCTAACAATTTGGTCTTCTATATTTTTATTTGTCTTTAAAAAATAATCTTTTCATGAAATATGAACACCAGAACTGGATATAACATTCTACCAGCAGTCCTATAATGCGCAGATAGAGAAGTATTATGATCTCTCTTGGTATTTATTTGCCTATTCGTCCATAGTTGTCATAACTTTATCACTCCAGAAAATGCATATATCAGAAGTAACTGATTACTGCATTGTGTTAGGTGATGTTTCAATTTATTCTTTGCTCCTTGATGGATAACAACATCTTAAGTTGATGCCATTTGTCCTTCACCGCTTCCTGATCTCAGTGTCAACTACAAACTTTGTGATTTTTTTTTTTTACTGAGTAAGACGTATTTCAGTATTAAGTCAGAAATTGATTCCTATGAGAGTAGTAATTAGAGAGATACTTGTTCAGTTAACTTACAGTTATATTTTGGGACCTGTTATTTAATGTATGATCTATTGATTTTCTGGCATTTTATTTTCTTAAAAAGGGACTGTACTGTGTGATATAAACTTAGATGCCTTACAGAAGTTTAAGTGTCATGATAACTATTATCCTTATAGGCCTAACTTTTAATGCCAAAAATTTAGTTTGATAGAATGGGCAACTTAGTTGAATGGTTTGGCTTCCTTTAACTCTTTAATAGTCAAGTCCCCTTATTTGACTGGAATTGATATCAAGCCCATAGATACCAAAGTAGTTTCATTTATCCTTTCCAAACATGAGCATCAGTTATCTTCTGAAGTGTTCTATGTTTCAGGAATCCCCAGTGATAAATCTCCTTGAAAATTCCTATTGAGATACAAGTTGTCCAAATGCATGCTTCTCAACCTGTCTGACCTAGTAGCATGTCACTGATGTTACCTGCGGACTGGAAGACGCAGTATTGTGGTTACGGAGCCCAGGGCGCCGTGCCGGCCTCGCGCCGCTCGCTGCCCGGCCGGAGCGGCTGGAGCTGGCCAGGGTGCTGAGCCACCCGGCCGGGGTGCCCGTGCTTCCGAGAGCCGCCCAGGCAGCAGGCAAACACTTAACTGCTTCGTTACTAAAAGAGGGCTGCCACTGGCAGTAGCGTCTCGTCTCCTCATATCACTATATCCTGGGACGTGCACAGATAACCTTTATGCCTTTGCTGTTCATGTCAGAAAAAAACCTCTGCTGTGAAAATTTTCCCAGAGCCACAGCTCCTGACTTTTTAACATGTCCAGTCATGCTAAACTCATCATAAGGTCTAGATTCTTTGCTGTCCAAATTAAACCAAATGCTCCTATAAAATCCATGAGCAAGTGATATAAACCTTTTCCAATGCACTTCTATAAGCAATCGCTGTGCACTACAGTGAACTTTCAGACAGTGTATAAAAGACCAAAACCATTATTCTATGTGTAGCTTAACAATTTTCACAAAACACCTCAAGTGAATCCTATGAAACAGCCTCCAAAGATGAATCTGGAAAGTAACAATTAACATCTACAAACAAATTGCAGCTTATTGCAGGTGCAATTAGTTTCATTTTTTCTTCCATGACCCACAAATTCCTGTGTCCTTTTTGTCCTCACCACTTATTTATTTTTTTTGTATACTTTAAAGGTGATTAATGATAGCACTGGTTTAAATTATTATTAAACATACCTCTCTCCCGTTACTTTACTAATTCACTTTTTAAAATATTATACCCCATTTGGTAAGTGTTTGGCCGTATTCAATTGAATCTGTATGTAGCTACACTGCCAAATTTGCTGCCATTTTTTGTAAGCAGTTACGGTTAAAGACATGAATCTTCATTGATACAATTGCAAAGTTCTGTATTTCTGTGAAAAATATAATGTATTTATACGTAGTGTAACATATATGTATACATATATATAATATATAACATATATATGTATAATGTAAAAACACATATGTGTGATGTATATATACAGATATGTATTAAAAACTGTGTTGTGTCATATTCTTTATAACAAAGTAGGTTAATATAGAAGTGTTGTAAAGAATACTACACTTCTGGTTCCCTGAACTAATTTTTGCTTTGATGCAATTATACCTGAGAATTTTGAACAGAGCAGAAGTTCTGTGATGGCCGCCTCAGTAATTATGAGGAAGTAGAAACAAGAACCATGAGAAAAGCAAGAAGGTGTTTGAACATCTAACATCTTCCTCCTTCTCCCCTTTTCCCATTTAATTCCTTTTCCTCAGGCCTTTTCTGGCGAGAGGTTTGGATGCCCTTCTGCTGTGTGGCCTGCATGGCTCTTAGGCAAAAGCTGGAATTTCTTGTCATGGCTGCTATTCCATGTAGTGTGAAGTGAAAAGGCAAGAGCAGAGAGCCGGAACTGATAAGTAACAACTCAAAGGAGACAGCTGTAGATATATAAAAGGCAAAAATAGAGGATTAGTTTATTTATTTAGGCTTCATGTGTGTGAAATATATGTTGTAATCTAAACATGGTGATGGGAAGTAATTTCCATGAATTGTGGTTTTTTTTAATCCTTGGCATGTTTTGATAAACTTGCTTCATTTCTTATGCATCACTATATGCATGGCAATTTTAGTTCACACACACAAAAAAGAAATCTCTAACTATTTTAATATTTTGAGAGTAGGATTATTGCTCTACTCATGAGTGCTTTTTTCTCTTAAAAGCAAGATGTAAGCTTCTAATACCTTTTTTAAATTTTTTTGGCTTTAAAATTATTACTGAACAACTGTTAGTGATTATTGAACTCTTATTTACTAGCTGCCAGACTGAAGCAAAGCTATTAGATGGAAGCAAGTTAAAAACACTTCTTGCAATTTAATACTGCAGCCATCAATACTTAAGTAAAACTTCTGAAAATGCACCTGAAACTTGAATCTCTTCTCTTGTTCCCATCGCCAGCTACCAGCTCAACAAAATTTCCAGGAACAGATTGTCCTTTTGTCAGCCTTGACAACTGATAGTGACCAACAAATGGATTAAAAAGCATGGTTTTACCCTGTTTTTTTTCTGTATGCAGTAGGGTCTTGCATGCTTTTAAATATTTAATGATGTGGTAAAAGCCTAGTCCCCTTGGGGAAGGAAGTTCTGTGTCACATGAAGTGTGTCATCACTTCTCTAGCAAACAATGTAGAAATCTTTGTATCATTCTTTCTTGTATGCAAGTAGTGCCACATCAAAAATAGGTGTATATGTGCTGAATGTAATTAGGAAAAAAAGTGCACTAATCCAGAACAAAGAAAGCCTCTGTGATACTGGACTAAGTCAGGATTTGCCTCTAATGTGTTTTCTGTGGGAAAAGCAGAAAAGATTAGAATTTAGTTAAAATTCAGAGATTCCTTATGAAATTATGTTGAGGCAACCAAAACTATTTAGAAAAGTGAAAAGAATGTTAAGAATTGTGAATATTGTATCAGGTGGCAACACAATTATGGGAATTCTTGTCCTTCTTGTCATTAATTTAGCATAGTAACTTATTTGTGGAAAGAGAGTCGTAAGTCTTTCCTGTTCTTTTACAGCAGTTGTGTATGGATGCTTATAAGAGATTTTAATTTTCTTTTTGTAAATTAAATAAAATATTGAGAGTTCCCTGAAGTAACAAAGTAGATACAAAAATCACAGTTGCTGTGAGTTTTTATACCTTTGTTGCTCTTGATGCTCAGACATTTAGCAACCTAAAATTTTTGTCATGTCACCTATATAAAAATCACTGTCCTATGTTTTGCAGCTGCCAGAAGTAACAACCAGTTTTAACGTTAAAGTTTTCTTTCTATTCAAACTGTAAGATTGCTGTATCTGACCATCAGTGATTAAAATGCATTCAGTGAATTTTCATTGTCAAAAATCTCACCCTGGATGTCAGCACCAGATTTATTAAGACAGAGATAGTCTTGACATCAGGAAATGTGTATTAATATGTTGGTTCCCTGCATTCAAGCTATCAAATTATTTGAGTATAAAGATTAGAGGCATTTCCAAGTCTTTTCTGAAGGTAGGTACAGGGAGGAAAACCCATATGGAGACACTGAGACAACGCTAAACCCAATGCAAAGTGGAAGGGATAACGTGGAAAATTGAAGTCATAGAACAAATGGTATTCAGAGTTCCTGAGTGCTTCTTGCATACAAGTGTTAATAATTTTTTTTTCCCAAAATAACCTCACATATGTGCCACAAAAGAAGGGTTTACTTGAGTTGAATTGATTTGCTTTATGATGTCATTCCCACAACAGTTAGCTTGTCAACAGTTCTAGGGTTGTAGCTTAAGTAACTGACAGAAGATTATCCACAAGATTTTAATCTGAGTTGCATCTCATCAATTCAAACAATTTGAATCTATGTTGTTGGAGGGAGCAGTCTGTCCTCTCTTCATCTCCCCAAATATAATGTAGGAGTGTAAAATTCTGGAGTAGACTAAAGATCTGTATTCAACAGTGGTGATATGTGGGTGCCTAAGGAAAAGTACAAAACCACAGATAATATAAATTATACTTTCATCTAGTCCTTTTCCATTTTCTAGTAAGGAACTTCCTGCACTGAATATACTTAATATGTATTTTCAGTAACCCACAGTAGTTTTCTTTTTCATGTAGCTGACCATTGTCCACTTGGACCATTGTAAACTTTTATTATTCACAGTATCCTTTGATAAGAAGTTGCACAGATTAGTTGGTTCTGATTCTGGCTCTTGCTGACCTATCTTGATTTTTTTTTTTTGATTCCTTTATTGAATGACATCATAAATAACTGATTCCTAGCCAGCCTCTATATGCCTCTAATGATTTTGTAGACCTCAGACAAATACCCCTCTCTACTTCCCATCATCCCTTGAAAAAAATTGTAAATGCTTACTTCATGTGGAAATTAGTCTCTATCTCTGATTATGTTGATTATGTTGTTATATTTTCCTATTTTCTGAACCTTTTATTTTTTTTTTTTTTTCTTTTTTCTTTTTTTTTGAGATAGGAAGGGCTAGAATTGCATACAATACTCATGGTCTTAGTGAGTCATGGATATATACATGATCTTCATGTCGTCATCTGCTTTGTCTGAATTCCTAACATTTGATTTTTTTTGACTGCTATTTAGCATTGAGTTGCCATCTTTTCTTACTGTATATCATAAAAACAAGATCTTATTCTTGATTGCTAATAGTTTCTCATATGCTTAATGAACAGTTAGGATTATTTTTCTGATATACACAATTTTACATGTACCTACATAGAACCTCATCTACCATTTTATCTCCTAATTATACAGTACCATGAAGTCACCCAGCAGTTCCTCTGAGTTGTCCCTTGAATGGTTTGGATTGAGATTTTAAAGATCATCTAGATCCAACCCCTGCCACAGTTGCCAGGTTGCTGAAGGTCCCATCCAATCTGGCTCCTTCTTTTGAAGCAGCATGGTATTTAGCTACCCAAGGAATCCATTCCAAATTTGAAAGCAGAACTGTTAATGATTCAGATGGAATATCATGAGTCAGGTTTTCTATATGTGACTACTTTGTGCAAAAATAGTTTTTTAATGGAATCTGAGTGAAAATATTGATCTTAATAAATAATAGCTCAGCCTAAAAAGGGTAGCTCTGTGCTGTACTGTATATTTACAGATGATCTAGACAAGATGTAAATACTGAAATTACATAGTCTGGTGACAGAAGGGTGTTAAAATCAGCAAATATGAAGATGAAAGAACTGGAGAAAGACCTTGCAACTCTGAGGTAATGATGAATGAAAATGATCATAAAGCAATTCATGTAAGATAAATTATTTAAAAATCTACAGTGGTGAACTTACTTCTTTTCAATGGGGTCGTGCAGATTCTGTGAAAATAGCAGGTTAGTGCCTACTAACAATGCTGGCCTCCACATCTCAGAGGGGTTGAAATAGATCTGGAAAAAGCACACAGGTGGTGATCAAAATCAATAAAAGGCCAAATAGTTGAAGAGATAAATGAGGGGGCATATGGTAGTGGTATATTCCCTGTGTTGGGCTGAAAGATGAACAGGGAACAACCATACACTGCCTTCCTGTACAAGAATTAATGAACCTCAAATGTAACTAGCAGAAGACGAATTGGAAACAAAGATGTGCTTCCCACAGCATGGAATTCGGTTACTGTTTGCTTACAGTAGAGTGTTATGGGTTCAGAAAAGTTCTGATGAACTTGGAGACAAAAAAATCTTAAATACCATCTTTGGCTCTGTGTTTTGTGTCCCAGCTTGCTATATCCCCAGAAAATACTCTGGCAAGTGTGATCATATGCTTTCTGTGTCCTTGTGTTCTTCCCTAGACAACAGCTGTTGGCAATAGGCAGGGGCAGAAGATTGGACTAGGTGGAACTTTGGTAAAATGCGGCCTGTCTCCTCTTCTGATTAGCTGTCCATGCTATCTGCTTTTCTACTGTCTAACCTAATTTTTTTTCTGCTGCAAATTAAGTTGATATTTTTGGATTTGTCCCAACTTCAAATGCCTTTGCCAAAGTTCCATTTTGTTTTTTTAATACCTGTCTTCCATTTCAAACCTTGAAGAGCCTTTGATTAGGAGCTCAAGTTTCAGTCACTGCTGCTTGAAGCCACTTTCAACTGCAGCTGTACAACAAGTTTGTACTCAGACCAAGCCACATTGTTGACTGGAGCCCCTGTACTTTGTAGTTTCCAGCACCAATATTTTTTAGGGACAGACTGGTAAGGCAGTCTTAGATGAGATACCCATTTCCTTTGTTGTTGTGTATTTCACTTGTAGATTTGATGTTGCCTGAGCCCATGTGATCATTGTGGAATATTCTGTGAACAGGAGAGACTTCCTGACATGGTACAGAGTCCCTCTCTACAGCCATGCCAAACTAAAAATAAAGCAATAACTCTGCTGACAGTATGCATGTTTATTTACCTGCCTTAGTGCCACTTTCCTTCACCAGAGCCAGGCACCAAGCCATTTCCCACTTCTCCTGTCATTTGGCAGTTCATAAGGACCCGCTTATGTGGCTGTGTCCTACCCACTGGTGCTAGGAGTGTTGACATCAGTGCTGAGTTGGTCTGGGCATGAGTATCTCTGTGGTTTTTCATCTTCTCTTTGTGCCTGATTTTTTTAATGCTCTGGATCTGCTGCTTTAAAGTACAATCCTCCATGAACATACAGAGATGTCTCCTGCGTAAACTGTAATATCATGGTGTGTCTTTCCTCCCTAACTCTTTCAGGGATTGCTGTGTTGTGTGGCAGGATTGGTGTACATTCCCCTCATTGAGGAGGCCTGTCAGAGTTTGGTAGATATCCTGCACTATATGGACTTCCTCATGTTCCATCCTCCTGTCAGCTAGGCTGTTTTGGAGTCATCCTGCTTGGTATAGTAGTTGCTGTCCTCATTTCACACATTAGCAAAGAGAAGAGCTACTGTATTTAACGAGCTGGAATATCTATGTATGCACAGCCAGTGCCCTCTCTTTATCACAATGCTGCAGCAGATTTAGTTACGTGCCCTTAAAATAAGGATGCTAAGAGATTAGACATTACAGATTGAAAATAGATTTTTTTTCCTCTTTCCTTTTTTTTTTCCTATTCTGCTTAGCAAGCTGTCAGGCCTCACTCACCATGTGTTTCTGATGTGCTTTATTCACTGATACATCAAGAGAATTCTCAGGTTTTGTTAGTGAGGTCCAGGTCACTTCATGGTTTGGTGCTGCAGCCTGAGCACAATGCTGTGAGTGCAGTCGTGTGGCTGCCAGCTGGGCTGATTCTATTCTGCTGGCAGCCCTGTTGATCACTTGAATGCTGTGGGTGCAGACAGCACTCTACTATTCACATGTCATCTATCTGAACGTCTCACCAAAGTTTCTCTGCCAATATTCTTGTATTTTGAAAAAGTTAACTGTTATTCCCATAATTTGAGTTTGCCCTGAACTTTACTTGTTTGATTAAGTATTTAGCCGTATTTATGCCCTTGCATCATTCTTGCACAGTCCTTAGCAGCAGCTCTTCTCCTCTGTAAATTGCTGTGTATCTCCTGTGAAAAGTTTCATAGGCTTTGAAAGAAGATCTTCCAAGCAGTGCATTGCCTGCCTTCTTGTCTCCTGTGGTTCTGTGTTGTGTGCATGTGTTGGGCATTTATGCTTTTCCTTACTGAGAAAATGGATTTATGAAATAACAGGAATAGATAATACTAGTGGAAAGGTCAATAGTTCAGAGCATCTTAAAAGATCAATTTTTGTTATTCCTTGGTGTATAAAGTTAGTGACATTGAAGGTGAACTATTAATATTCTGAGTTTATCCTAAGAGGATAACTGACTAATACAACATTTCAAAAAACTGGAAGCAAAGATTTTAATTTTGCTGATAAATCCAGACTATAAGTAGTTTGATGTTATAACACTGTGCCACTGTTTAAAATATCTTAATTGTTTGACTTCAAGCTGTCATTCTTCAAAACCACACTTCACTACCACTTTTCTACAAAGAGAATTTTCCTAGGAACTTGAAAAATTATTATTGTAAAACCTTGTATAATTAAGGTAATTGCAGAACTGACTTTCCATTTGCATGGTTCTTTGAAGAAGACTTGACAAGTAAAACAAATTTTTATTTTAAAAATCTATGCTTCTAGCTCCATTTAGGTTTGTTGTCAATACCACAACAGTCTTAGTGAATCTAAGACACAAAAATACAGCTTTTTTTTTTTTTTTAATGACACTTCTAGGGTTTTAAAATTAATTTTTGAGTAATTAATAAGGTTTAATGATTCTCTTTTTGATTTAGAACCTACTCTGAGTTGTGGCAGAAAAAAACCTGAAAATAATACAATGTCATTTGGCGTGAATTTAACTTCTCCCAAGGCTTAGGTTTCCACTTTAGTATTAAAGGCTCTGCACCTGTGGTTGAAGTTCAACAACTGGTTTGAGTTGAAAGTCAGACAGTAGTCCAGCCTTTCCCTGTTTCCTACAGCTAACTTCCATTCTTTCTCTTTTTCTGACATAAGTCTTTGTGCAATAGTGTGACAGATCAAATTAGGAAATTAACTCACGCATCTGAAAAATACCATGGGAAAAATGTCATGGATTAAATAGGGTTTTTGATTTATGACTCATTCTAATTCTCCCCTGATCAAAATTTTCTGGTTTCTATAGGTAATAAATTACATTTTGTGTTTCTGATAGGAGTCACAACCATATAATCTCTCCCTGTCATGCACATACAGATGCTTTCCTTCCCCTATGGCAAGGCATAGAGTACCCTTTTTCTTTGTTTGTCTGATCAAGAAACACTGACATTTAATTCAGTGCAAATGTTTTTAAATCCAATTTAATTTTCAAGTTGTAAATTCTATTTTAGACTTTAAGAGGGTTTTGTGTGCCTAAAACTTGTACGGTTTTGCTACATGTATTAGTTGGTGTAGTAAAAGATAATACACTCCTTTGATAAATGTTGCCTTATTTGGGTTTTCATAATATTTTGGTACTGAATTCTATTGCAAACTGAAAATAGTGTGGTGGCTTGAAATATATATCTTTTTAAAATAAAACTTGAAACTAAACATTATATTTTTAACTCTGTCTTCAAACTGAGAAAATATCTCCACCTTTGTAATAACAACTGCAGAAGTTGCCAGAAGGAAGTACAGACTCCTTGGCAATAGCACACAAGACAGCTGGGAGGTTTTCACACCTGGAATATGCAAGTGGTGATGAGTATTTTTGGCACCCAAGAGCTTGAGAAAGGAAAACCTAAAATGGCATTGGTTCTGTGTTGAATTTTTAAAAAGATTTTCTTCTCAACCAGTACAGTTGGAAATTTAAGTCAAGCTCTTAAATTTGTTTATCTCATTGATGTGGTCAATGACAGTTTTCAAAACACCAGCTTTTAATGGATGTATTTAGAAAATATTCAGGTTTAAGTGTAGGATAGCAGCTTTCTAGTTTGGATGTTCAAATAGATGCACTTAAACCATTTCTATTCCTAGAATTAACAATTTGAACATGTTCTCAGCCATTCTAAGACAGTGGACTTACTATGAATGTGGTGAAATTAGGACCCAGGAAATCCTGCCCTGATTTTCTCTTTATGCTGGCCTTTTAAAACTTTCTTTGTTTCTTAAGTTCTGCTTAAAAACATAAAGTACAGAAATGGAAACCATCTTAGGTAGATTTCAGTTAATTGACTAGTTTTTTAAATGAGCTGAGGGCAGGCAGATAGAGCTCCTAATATGCTGAGAGTGCCTAATAGTAAAAGGTTGATACTATTCCCTAGTGGAGGCAATAGGAAATGCATTCCTTTCTATGGAACAGAAGTAATCTGTGCTCACTTGCTTTGTCCTGGAACTTAAAGTACCTCCATTCAGCCAAAATTGTCTGTGCTACTTTCTCAACCTTAGATCTGAATGTAACCATCTATAAAGGCTGGTAAGCAGAGATTGGCTTCTGTTTAGGCTATATCTAAGAAAATTCAATACATGCACACAAATTACTTGAAAAGATTGTCTTTTTTCTGGAAATTTTACACTGTTGTTTTCTAATACCATATAATCTCGTAGTGTAATTGGGTGGGGTAAATTAAAGAAGTTTTTGCGGGGCTCATGTGTAGTTAAAATCAGTTAAGTGGATAGAAGGGTTTTAAAAAATGGATGCTGCTTGCACAGTATTCTGTATATTAGCACTAATGTGTTTACCTGTTTTATTTTATACTGTGATCAGTTCCCAGCAAGGGCTTATGTTATGGAACAGTCTATCCTCATTGTGTTATCCTAGTTACTCCATGACCTGTCATCTGGAAATAAATTTGACAGAGGGCTAGTTGTCTTTAATTGTGGTAGTTCTGTTATCTTGAAAAGTTCCTCTGAAGTGATAAATTGATCTGATAAGAAAACTGATGAGTTAACGAATACAGAGTTTTAGGAGATATATTGCAATTAGAATGGCTGTTACTTTTTTAGGAGAATTATAAAGAAATGTTGGTTGGGCTGAAAATAGCCTTACTGCCGCCTGTAAAACAGCACTGCTAGAGGATTCATCTGCTGAATGAGTAAGGGAAAGCTTGCACCTTAACTGTGTGTCATTAATTATTCATCTGCTTCAGTGGAATACAGAATATGCTGGAGCTTTCTTAAGTTGTTAACAGCATTGTAGGCTGTTAAAGAGCTACGCTGAAAACAGCGTATTTCAGTAATACAAATTCAACTGTATTTAGTTTTATGAGTCTTTAATTCATCTATGAAATTTGGAATGGGCCAAGTCTGAATTCAAAGCCTTCCAAATTCAGAGAAATTTCAGTTTCAATCTTGACCCGAGAATCACCTCCAAAGAATGCATATTTATGTCTGTCCAAAAATCCTTTAAATGTAGTCCTCTCTAATAATGTTCTTTTCTACTGCATAAATTTGGGAAAGGTGATTGTAACCTATATTGCACCTACTAGAGTACGCGTTATCTGTTATTAAGTAAGGAATATAAAGATATTTATCCACTGCAGTACATCAGTAACTAACAGATTTGCAGTTATACAGTATTAAAGCCATTAGACAACACATGAGAGCAATGAAACTGTCTACATCAGAATGTGAATAAGGTCTTTTTCAAACCATATTCTCGTAGCAATGCCTGAGTGTGAGGATGGTGGTGTATAAGCATCTGATAAAGTTGTGGTTTAGCAAAAGTATAAGGCAGTTTCAGACTTAAATTAGGGAGATAAGACTTCTGTCACAGAGAAATAATAATAAATATTTTTCCCATATTAGGAATTGGTGCAATAGAGTGTAATTCAGCGTGGATATCTAACTCAATGTTGCTGTCTATACCACAAGAAGAATGTGTAGCAAGGAGAGAAGTTGTGAAGGTGGACCATATAAAAGAGCTATGGTTATGAAGAAAGGCTTAATGCTGAATATATTAATTTACAGGAGGTTAAAAAAAAAAGTTTGGATGTTTAAATTAGGTGACATTACTGGAAATGGAATTTGGTTACCAAAACTTGTAGCCAAGTCCTATGGTAAAGAGTTAAAATTAAACATATTAAGCCTTGAAACAGCAAAAGCCTTGAAACAGGGTTATTGTGAGGAAAGGAACATAATGGAACATGTTAGCAGTGAAGATCGTTTGGAGTCTTACATATTAGTGTGTGCTAATTCACTAAAAGGGGTTGAAGTTATGAAGTGGCCTGATCAAGTAAAGGTTTGGACCAATTTCAGGCCTTCTGGCCTTGAAATATATCATTGGGTTCTTCTCCTGCTTTACTTGAAGTCTTGAAAAAACAGGATTCTTCAAATGGACTTCAACATGTTTTTAATGCTTGCAGTTGATTATTAAGCTTCACGAGGAGCTTAGCACCTTGTCTTCAGGGGCTCAGGAGAGAATTTTTGCCTTCCATGCTTGGCAGTTCAATGGGTCCTGGTGTTTTATTGCTTTGAATACCTGTTATTGATAATATAGAATAGACATTATACTTTATAATGATCTAGGGTGACAAGAGATGTAGCAAGGAGTTAGCGTATTAGAATAGGATTGAGGAATTGTGTGCAAATGAAGATTTTATTATCCTGGCCATCCAGATTTTACATTCAGCTATTGAGTACTTCTATGACAATTCTTCAAATACAGGATGGTTCTTTGAATGTATGTGTTGTACCTTTGCATTCTGGGCTGGTTGCTGATGCTCTCTTAGTGTGCTCAAGAATCCATGAATGAATAGCTCTCAGAAACAGTTGTCAGAGGTGTAAGTATAAATTGTAACTTGAAATGTATTTAAAAAAAAAAAAAAAGTTAAGTATCAAATCAGGAACCAGGTGAAGGCTGATAGCAGTATTAACAAAAAACTCTGAATTGACATATCTTTGATTTAATAAAGCATCTACTTTCCCTACAGGTGATGAATTTTGCTCATGTTTGAAAACTTCAGCAAAAATCTTACTTGCAATTTTAGATTTTGCTCCAGTGAGATGAGTAGTTTCTCCATTACTTGTTTTAAGCTAATGTTAGGAAAAACTAAACCCGCTTGAAGTCCCAGTATAGAAGTGAACAATTCATTTGTGAAGACCAACCCCTCCTTTGATGTAACTGGCAGGTGACAGAAAGAGAAGCAAACGTTTGAGTTAGGGGAAAAACCACTGCATATGCTTTAAGCATGTAATTTTGGAAAGGGACCTTTTCTCCTTCATTTGTGCCTTTTCATTTTGTTTTAGTTCCTGACTGTGTTATGATAATTCTGTTAGAAAGGACGGTAATTATAGTCAGTGGTTAGTAATGTTAAGGGGGGGTTCACATAAATGGCTCTAGTTCTTTTTAGAATTTTGACCTTATCTGCAGGGGAGAATTTACTATCACTGGTAGAATTTAAATTGGTTTAGTTCAACCTGATTAAATTGCAGGATGGATGCTGTTACTCAGAATACACAATCTTAATTTGGTTTCCCTTCATTTGTTTGAATTTAACCAATTCAGTCTATGTGTTCTGAATGAACACTCCTTTACAGGGATGTAATCCACTGTCATTGGGTATAAATTTAGATCCTCAGATAATCCAGATTAATATTTCTCCCGACAGTTCTGTTTTGTTTGGAATTAGTTCAACTGCCATAATGTACAATTGAAGCAAAAAGGCATAAATATAATATGAAAAAGAAAAATGAAAGAACATGAGAAAAAACACAGTTACGGTCATGTCATGCAAATGTTTGTCTTAAAAACCAGGTTGTTTAAGCAGCAGAGTGTTTATTTAAAAAAGCGTAATTTAGTCCCAGTGGTGGGCTTGGCATTTAGCCACATGGAAGGCCATACTGTTGATTTAAATCAGAATGGTTTTACCAATGTTCCATATCACTTGTGTGTTGATTCAGGAAAAAAAACATTATTCACTTGCAGTTTATGCTATCTTGAAAGCAATAGAAATAAGCTAAAGCAAATATACTTTTGGAAGAGTATTGTCTTTGGATAAGAGCGTTTATTCAGAGTTACATTTGTGTAATTACACCAGTGTAACAATACGCACAATTCTAGCAAAGTTCAAATAATTGAAATAAGCTTTTAATTGGTTGTAGTAGTTGCTGATGGGACCCATTATGGATATATTAATCTCCAAAATACAACTTTTTATAATGCTAGCTATAATCCAATTTAGCAATGATTGCTAAAATCAGAAAATAAAAAAAAAAACCAAAACAAAACTGTCAAAATTACCAAAGACAGGGTTTTTTCTTAACAATGACAGCTGTTTATAGCCTGACATAATTGTACTTTAGATGTATTTAATCATAAATAATTCTAGCTATGTGAAACACATTGTAAAATGTGAAGTAGTCTGTATGCAGTGCAGTTGCAATTTAGGTATCTATTTTTAATATAGTAATTTTTGGTTAATATTATTTTAAGCTTGTTATATATTATTAATTAAACAATTATTTAGTTATTAATTAGATTTTAAAAGGGATTATTAAGTTTAAATGTAATTATGCCTTGCAGCAATTTGAAACTGCTTGTGAAATATATCTCTGAAAATGTTTGTGTTCATTAGTTCTGTATTGAGATTGGTATTGGAGATTTGAGAGAGACCAGGTTAAAAAATTAAGGAAGGATATCCTTGAATTTTTTTCTGTACTGGAAACTGTTTAACTGAAATTTCAATGTTAGTCACTATGGGAATACAAAAATTAGTTAAGCTGCTGGTTGAGAAACACAACTTATGCTGTATTTCTTGTTATTCTGTTAATCATTGAGATGCCATATTCTGCTCTGTTTCTGCAGTGGCTGGTTAAATGGAAGCCATTCCTGGGATCTGGATGCTTTCTACTGACGCAGACTTTGCATAGCAGCTCCACTGCCTCAGGGGGTTGCAATGAGTGGAGGAGGGGATCAGCCTGACATCCTTAGTGTGGGAATATTGGTCAAAGAAAGATGGAAGGTGGTAAGTATGCCTTTCTGCAATTCTTTTTCTTCTTTGAAACATTTAAAAAAAAGAAGTTGTTTTTGTTTTGAAATTAATTTGAAAATTCTTGTGAGATTGTTTTGCTTAAATTAAATGGTGAATGAGCTTTAAAACTTCTTGTTTCTCTTACCCTACTTTAAAAAGAAGTTATGAGGATTTAAGGTGAGTTAATTTTTTTTTCCTTGGAGAGGAACCTAGGAGAGCTCTTACATCGCAATGTAGTGCCTCATCCAAGCACAACTGGAAGATTACTGTTAGTATATTGAATCTGATCAGGCAGTGATTATGTCAGTCAGTTCTGGAGATCAGTCAGATGCCCTCCCCTGACACTAGTAGGTTTGTTACTTCTTATAGGAAGATCTTTTAGGACCATGCTGCTCTTCCTTTTGTTTTTTGGATTTTATAGCATGGATTTATTCCCAGCTGATTTATATGCGTTTGATTGTGTGCCAGGATAGGCTTTACTATAAATAGCTCTGTTCCCTTTTGCTGTTCATATCCTTGGTTTGCATCTTGAGGGAAATAGTATCCATTTGAAGCTATTTTTGCTGAGAAAAACAGGCTGGGTTCTCATAGTGCCTTCTCCATTCCTCTGATGATTTTTTTTTTTTTACTTAGTATTAAAAAAAGGAAAAAAAGAAAAAAAAACCAATTCACAACAGAGCATTTGAGGTATCTGTGTGTGTCTGTAGTTGGCTGTGAATAGATTCTGAATTGCTTCCTTTATATTACTCTCCTATTTCAAGATTTTATTTAAAACTGTAAGACTGAACATAGAAGATACAGATTCATCATTAATTTCGAATTTGTAATAGGAAATAATTTCAACAATCTTGTGCCCTATCTTTCATTTAAATATGCAGGAAGTTGATACTAACTTTGTATAGGAAATCTTTGTATTTCCTTTTATGTAAATAGAACCCAAATAACTATCTCTGGAGTATAAGTATTTGTAAAATGCCTTCTTATATTTCATCTCAATACTGCAGTGAAGTCAAACCTGAAAGCATAGTCTTGAATCGCATCAAATAGTATAAAGTACCATTACTAAATAGATACCAACATACTAATGTATCACTATCCACGAAACTACTCAGTTGTCTGATGTGTGCTACAGTAGCCCTGTTTTCTTCAGGTTTATTTTCTTTCCTATGTAATGAAGACTGCTGATGAGATAAGTGTCTTCTGGAAAATTGTGAAAGTAGGCTGTAGTTCTTTTCACGTAATTATACATTTTCACTCGTGTGTTTTTTAGATCAAATATTACAGGTAGATGAGTACCAAGTATTTCTTGTGAGTAACTCTTCAATTTCTTATTTTCTGTAGCAAACATTAAGGATTTCTTGATGGCATCTAAGGTGATAGACTTCCTGCATTCAGGGTTTCATAGGACAGTCTCCCAGTGAAAGAAACTGAAATACAGTTTTCGAGTTTTTTGCTGTTCAGGACCTTGTTCTTTGCAGTTGTGAAAACCATACCTAAAATTTTTTGACATGAATATTTTAAAAAACCACGTTCAATTAAATTTCATTTTAACCTAGACATTATTTAGTGTGATTCTATTTTGAAAAGTAAGCATAAAGATGACATTATAAAATTTCTTTTCTCCAGTGACAACCTCCTTCTCTACTGGTGTCCACATCTATTAGCATTTGCTTTTATCCTTTGTTGATGCCTTTTCTCATGCCTCTTTTTTGCCTTTGAAACATTTATTGCAATCTTGACTTGGAGAGACTTGGTTGCAATGATAATTGTTTTTAGATATGTTTAAGAATGCCATTCAATATGTAGTGTAAGCAACAGTACCAAGATAAAACTTGTTGGAAATTGTATGCTTTAGCCAGGAAGCATACAAAGACACAGAAGTCAAAGAGGGAATGGAGAGAAGGAGTTTGGGGTGTGAGATGCTGAATGCAAAAAAGAGAAGCCTGAAACTAATGTACAAAGTGGGAAATTGTAATGCAGATGTAAACAAGGGCAATGCGGTTCTTGTCAAGGTAAAAGATGTGAGCAGATGTGGCAGGAGACCAGTATGGTGGAATGGTCAACACTTGTCTGAACTGGAAAGCAAAATACAAGCGAACAGAAGGTGAGAACAGGGATGGGCTGCCCAAGATTAACATGGAGACACTGGCTCTGTGTGATGAATGTATGGGAAAGCCAGAGCTCAGCTGGCAGTTGTGAGGGGTGAAGGATGTGAAAAGCAACAAGAGAGGCTTCTATAGGGATGTTCGCAGCAAAAAAAAGGCCAAGGAAAATATGGGCTCATTGTTGAATGTGTGTGACTTGGTGACAAAGGATCTGGAAAGTATTTTTTCTGCAATCAGAAGTTGATTTGTGCCTGGAACTACTGTCTGATGTAATTGCTGGGTGTGTGTTAATGATTCTGGTGTACTTTATCTGAGGATATAAATTGATTTGTTTATTTTATTAGTGTGGTGGTGTGTTAGTTTTAATTTTTTTTTTTTAAGCTCACAAGCAGAGAAAACAACCCTTTCAAAGGCAGTCTTTCTCGGTCTGGCCATTTCTCAAAGCTGGTAAATGAAGATAGATGATAAACTGGTCTACATTTGGCAGGGGTGAGGATAGCTGTGTCACCTCTTTCCTTTTCCTCTCACTGTTTTCACCATGCATTCTCACTGGTGTGCTTGTACTATGCTGAAAATTCATGTGTTTGTGCTGGAAACTAGAGTCAGATCAATGTCTGTGTTTAATTGTTGAAGCCCTATTAATAGCTCAGAGCTCAAGATAATGGTATTACCAGCCCAAGAGGTGGAGCAGAAAAGTGCAGACTTAAAATGGCCAAGTTAATATACATAGACAACATATATATTTTTGAAAGAGTATATTCATATGTGTAATCCTGTTAAAACTTGACGGTTTCCCAATATTTAGGTGACAAATCTCTTTCCTTTTTGTAAGGACAAAGACTGCATATATTAAATATGTCTGAATGTATCCAAGTTATACTGAGGATTTCAGGGGACTGAAAGGTTACTATTTCTCATGGTTTATTTTAACATTCAGCCTAGATTCTTGAAAGATGTTGGTTAAAGAGACTTGGTTAAGCCTGTGTTGATATTATTCATGTTACGCTGCTTCAGAGAAAGTATATAACCTGTGGAGAAGATTGCATTTGCTAGCAGCTAGTGTGCTTATTAGAGAGAAATGAACATGTGAGTTTGTCGTCAAGTGTTGCACTAGAAGGAAATATTTAGGTGGGTTAGTTCTGCAGGTCTCAAAGTGTGGTATGCTATTTTATTAGGCACCCGTTTAAAACCTCAATTAACAATGAATTGTCCAGAAGTGACTAAAGTAGACTATACTGCATGTATCTTGGGCCATATTTTTTCCTCATGTTAAGAATATTGAAATAGCTGTTGTTTGCAATTATAAAAGAACCTCAGGACAGAACATGCCTGATGAAATACTGAGTGTTGCTGTAATCATACAGAATAAAATTTTCATGTGATATTACTTGAAAAAGGCAGGTAAGCATTATGAGTATTTTATCTGTTATCGTCTTCCTTATTCGCAGAGCCTAGCATTTAAAAAATGTTTTTTCTGCTCAGTCAAATATCTGATGGTCTGGATTAGGAGCCATTAGATTTATTTTCAGAATCTGAAGATAGGTCAGCATATTGCTGCTCTCTAGAACGCTGGGACGTTTAGATGACATTTAATACGGTGTAGTCATATAATGTTAGCAACTGTATGTTTTCAGATGACATTTAGAGAACTATGTCAGTCTTAGGGTAAGTTCTTTTTGTCTGCTTTTCTCTTTTATCAGCTTTAGAATGTTAGCCAGGGGAGGCAATATGAAAGCATTTTGTGAAATGGCATTGACATTTTTGATATTGAAAACCAAACAAGTGTCTGTTCCCTGTGACCACTTAAAGCAGAGTGAAAACACAACTATTAATATTTGCTCTGAATGTAGTGCAAACTAATTAGTATGCCACAAGCATTCTCTTTACCTCTTTCTGGCACAGATGAAACTTTCAGTATTGCAAATTTCTTTCTCTGTTAATAAGAATGGTATTGGTGAACCATAAGGAATGTGAGTAACATTTGAAATGTATATTCAGAGATAATCATAGCCATTTCTTATAATTTATGATTTTGCTGTTGTGTGTAAGTCACTCTATATAATTGAAAATACTGTCTCTTTTCAGGAAGTCCAAAAACTTGTATAACTTTCTACCTTTATTATTCAGAGTGCATATTTCTGAAAAGAGAAAAAGGTGGGATATTTTAAAAATGTCACTGTGCAATTGTATTTGAAGGTCTTTGGGCTGTGACTGTTTGAGGAAAGACTTTATTCAGCACGCTATCTTTGCCCAGATTCATTCTGGGAATACTACTGCCCTCTTCTATTGTACTATATACAACACTTTAGCGCAGATGGAGATCAGGTGTGTTCTCTTCCAAACTGTGGTTAGCCATATCTTTGTCAATTATTCAGTAGCTCGTTTATGCACTGAAGGATATGATTGTTATTTTAAAATCTATTTGTAATATAACAGCATTTGCAGTATGACAGGGAGAACAAAGAAGTATTGCTGTTTTATTTACTTTCTTCTCACCTCTTTGAAATATGTTTTTGGTCTTTCTTTTTTTCCCTCCCAATATAGTTGAGGAAAATAGGAGGCGGAGGATTTGGAGAAATTTACGATGCACTGGACTTGCTTACTCGGGAAAATGTTGCACTGAAGGTCGAATCAGCTCAACAGCCAAAGCAAGTACTGAAAATGGAAGTAGCTGTGTTGAAGAAGCTGCAAGGTAGGGCTGTACCTTGGTTATGCCAGAAGTAGAATGTCAGTATATCTTCTGAAAAGTAATCATTATAATTATAATATTTTGAGCAAATATTTCCGATATTCTGCAGGTTGTTGCTAAATGATTATTAAAGGTGGAAGAGAAGCTCTTTCAGATTCTGAAAGTTTTTCTACAGTGAAGCTTTTCTTTCAAATGGGATGACATGAAAATAAAAACAAAAAAAATTCAACTGCTGCAAAAACCTCTGTTCAGATTTAGTTTATTCTGAATCCATAGATTGCCTTTGTTTTTTGCTCTGGAGTTTGTTGTTATTCTTGTTACCTTTTTAGTGTTTCTTCTAAGATGGTCTCTTTTTTTCTGTACTATGTAGCATTGAATATTTGAGGGTCCTTCACATAGCATCTGGGATAAGAATATTTATTTTCTTTGCTTTGCAGGTATTGCTAAGAATTTTAATGTTGAAATGAGAAACATATATTAAAAAATCCCCACAAGCAAAACCCCCAACTTTAAAGTACTGTAACTTGTAGGAAAAAATAACTAGCATGTAAAATCCTGAAATAATTTCAGGGTTCAGTTCCTTGAGTCAGGGTTTGAATAGTCACACTTTATGTACCTTTAGATACTTTGATGAAGCTATCAATACAGAGAAATATGCAGTGGTTTCTCTTCATTGCCTTTCACAACACAAGATTACAGAAAGAAAGTTTAAAGGGTGACTTTTTCTTTATAAATTTTTATTTTCAATCTGGAAGATTTTGAATAATACATGTATTTCTGTCAGCAGCCCAATTTTTCCAAACTCTTAGTTTGAATAAAACAAAATCTGCATGACATATGGTGCTGCCTAATGTGATGTAAAGGTCATACTGCATCAGAAATTGACAGCCTCTATAGATTTAAGAGGGCAAGCATGTCACATGTTATGATGTTAACAAACTGTTCCTATGCTTTTGTCTGTTTAAAGGATTTCACAAAAACATCTAGTATTAAATAGCTGAGCAAGGAGATTTTCTTTGAATTTTAAAGCTTCTGGTCCAGAGATTAATAGTAAATTTCACTATTGCCAACTGAAAGTTTGGAAAACATTTGTCAAGGCTCTTGAAAGAAATTATCCTAAAGACAGTATGTTTTGAAGAACAAAATACTCTGTAACTCCTGGGGTTTTTAAATGCTCAGAATTATTTTTTTTTGACAGTTTGTGGGTTTTTTTCTGCACATATGAGCTTGATTCTATTTTTACCAAACCCAGAGTCTTTAAAATGGTATAGCTGAAGCAACTAAATGATAAGGAAAATAGTAGATCTGCAAGAAAATACTGGAATTTAGTAGTGCTACAATGCCAATGTATTTATGAAAACATGACCTTATATAGGACTGTGTAACTGGAGTCCATTATAACTTTATACTGTAAGTTAAAGTATAGCAAAGTTTTAGTTAAGATACTAGAAAAGTGATTTTTTTCTTAGCCAAAACTTTTTCTTTTGAAATATTTGTGAAAAAAAGATTGAAATAATAAAATATTTATGTGTGAATAATTGACGTAGGGCTTTACAGAATTTATGCTCTCAAAGGAATACTGATAAGGAAATTATATTTCCAAACAGCCCAAGTCTTCCTGCAGAAGAGTCTTTGGTTCTATTGAATCATGGGAAATGTCTTGATAAAAAGAACAGAACAGTGAAACACCTGAACAACAGATCCACTGAGACAAATAATCTGCAAAATATATAATTCAAATAAATATTTCAGTTATTTATTTTTTCAGTATTATTTCTCTGAACAAATAATAAATAGAAGCTTTTATATAACTGAAACCCAGATTCGTATGAGATTCTTTAGAAATAACACTTTTGACAACCTTTTTTATGAGAAAACAATCTAAATATATTATTCCTTACTTTTTATATCTTGTTACTCTCTTGCACGAATAAAGAAAAAAAAAAAGTTGGTGATGATAGTAACACTAGAGGTGACCTCTAGTCGTTGCTGTGGAAGTTTACACTTAACAGTTTTACTGCTCTGGTTTTAGATAGGGAATGTTGTAGGTGATGAGTAAAGCAAACACAGTGAAGACATGGGTCAAGGTAAACCTTTTGCACATACTGCAATTTATAATTTGCACAGATACAGTATTATACAGCATTATTTATTTTTACATGCACCTTTTGTTATTCGTACTTAGAAGGTGTTTTTATTAAATAAGGTTATGGTAGAGACCATTTTATGTTTTACAGAAAATCTTTGCTCCTAGGAGCTATTTCTATTAATTTCTTTACCTTCACAAGCTTTGAGTATGGAACAGCTAAAAATTTGAAGCGTAGGGAAAATCAAGAAAAGTGGATGAAGATGAGGAATAGAAAACAACTTTATAATTGCTTCTTAAAGATTTTTTTATTATTAAATGCTTTTTATATCATGTTGAAATTAGTCTTATTTTTGACTTTTTTTTTTTTCTTTACGTGCAGATTCAGACCAGGTGAAATTGTAAACAGTTCTTTTAGGATATTTTTGTAACAACCTTCTATTAGCATATGTCCTCTGAGACCAGTTTTTATCTTGTTCTTCTGTCCCTTTTTGGTGTGTGTGTCTGTATATATGTGTATAATTACTCTCCTTTTCTCAAAGGGCTTATGTTCTCTTACTTGCAAGGTGTTCTAGTTACATTGGACATAGAGAGGAAAGAATAAAATTTTCATGAAAACCCTTTTTCTTTCAAATATTTGAAAAGTTTCCTCTATTTGTAATGAGAGACAATGAGCTTGCAGTGTTGTTGAGAATTTTCTAGATGTGGAGATCTGATTTTAATAAAATATTGTATAATTTGTGGAATATTATGAAGAAACAGGCTTTTAGAAGAGAACTAAACAGGTCAGGTGTAATATGTCTCAATAGAGCTGAACAGCTCTCGCAGTCTTTACTAGGCCTAGGCACATTCTCAAGGTTATAAACATACTTTTGAGTGTATCTGTATCAGAATCCTATTTCACACAAACTGTGAAACTGAAATAAGAATAGCTGTTGGCAGAAGTGGAGGGATATGTGCTATTTTTTATCATTTTTTACTTTCAGAAATGTTTAAAGTTAAAACAATGTGGTCATTATTGTGGGAGTAAAATGAGTAATAACTATGTGGTGTAATGAGTTATATGAAAGTAGTAACTTTATATGGTACAATGACTAATGAAAAACTTCAAAGAAGCTCTTTTTAAGACCCTGAGCTTGCAAAACATGCTTTAATATTGTAATTGTAAGTAATTGTATGACTTCACTCTTAATTATGAAGGAGGACTGGTTCACTGATATGGCCATTTATTACAGCTTAGTCATCAATCACATCTTATTTTTTTCCCCCCTGTTGTCCTCTAATTATTGTTGCAGAATATTGTTTAACTCTTTCAGTTCTTTAGTTTTTCTTTTCTTTTAAAGAGAAAGAAATCTGCTGCAACAGATGGTTGTTTTGTTTAACCATGTTGTTAGGCCATCTGTTCCCACAGTCAGATGGGAGAAGACAGATTTATCACATCTCACTCAGTGAGAGTGAGACTCACTCAGTTGGTTTCTGTCTCACACAACCTTAGAGACTTATCCCTCACTCATTTACAGCTCTCTAGCATAATTTAGTGATGGGCTGTGTCTGGTGTAGGCTGTAAAGCTGCTGTAGTGATACACTGCAGCAGCCTGGGGAATAGCATGCAGGCTTAGCACCCTCCCTAGGAGGTTTTTCAAGGGCAGAGTTGTAATAGGCTGCAGCCTATTGCCATCACCTTCTCTACCTGCAGCCCAGCCATGTAGCTCACAGGTGTGAGAAAACAGTTTTCCAGCTGAGGAAATGGCAGTAGTAGGTGTGTATAGCCCCACTGGAGTGGTAGAGGATAATTCTATTTGAATTAGGTTTACAGGTCTTACTTCTGTCCTTCCTCTTTCCTCAATTTTGTATAAAACTTTCTAGGGAATTTACAAGACAAACTGAGTTGGTGTTTCAGTTAAAATGGAATTTCTCTGACTGAACTGTGTTGGACATTTACTGAATTTGTCAGATAAAATCTGCTATATATATATTTCTCTGAAGATGTTCCTTCAGCATACTCAGAATTGGCTGTAAAATGAATCATAAATATTTGAGATGAGACTTCATTAATGGAAACTGCAGCAATGAGTATACAAAATTTGATCTGGATAAATTTGCTACTAATCCTTTTTGTTCATAAAATTATACTGTCTGTAATATTGGCTGTCTTACTTGAACAAATGGGTGGAAGGAAAAAGTAGAGGAAAATCAGTGATGCTTGAAGTTTAGCACTTACATATTTGCAGAAATTGTAGATATTTCTTTTAAAATAAACTATTTTGATGAATCCTGTAAGATTTTATTTGTTTAGAAGGGCCTACATACCTGTTTTAATTGGACGTGGCCGGCAGCTTCCTGAGGAAGCAAGAAACAGACACCTATTTTCTGTCAAGTGAATTGAAAGTATTCAGAAGCTGTAGGGTCAAGTTTAAGAGTTTTGATGGAGCTCTGAGTGCTTCAGTAGCAAAAAGTCCGCTCAAATCTGTAGCTAGCCATGATGGTGTTTTGAAAACAGTAGTGTGGGTTG
>VZRN01000756.1:281716-322735 GCA_013397935.1 Dasyornis broadbenti | reverse complement strand
TTTTTTTTTTTTTCCTGTTTATGACATTCTTGTAAACCTAAGGGTAAAAAACTTCCTGATAGAAATCTTAGGTGACAAATTTTACACATCTTTAGCAACCACTTGAGACCATCAGCTTTCTATTGGCTGTAGGTTTCATTGGTGTGAGAAAGGAAGGTAAATGGCCTGAGGAGCTTTAATCCTACATTTTCCTCTTCTGTCATAGAGTGGGGCAGAGTGGGGTCATAAGGGGTCCCAGCTTCTTTCCAAGTCAATGAACACCAGTACCAAAATGACAATGGGTTTGCATTCCCTTTCTGTTTCCCTACTGCCGCTTTTGGCTTGCCTTTTTCTCTGTATTTACCTGGGGAATCTTATGCTTTGATTTACAGCTGCAGGATAGTAAGGAGATTATTTTTGACCTGTCTTCTCCTCTGCAGTTTGCTTCTAGGACAGGAGGAGGCTTTAAAGAAAATGAGCTTAAACAAAACTCTGGGGTTTTTTTCTGTCTGTTTCAGTGTACCTGTGCTGAATTTATCTTTTGTAGCTAAACAGCAAGGATCATGTTCTAGAGAAAGATATTAATAAATTGGATTAGTTGAATTACATTTTCGACAATTTTTTAATATAAAACATAACTCACAAGTAATACTACTGTTTTCTTTCATCATGGCAGCTGCAGCTTCTACTAGAGAGGCATATTGGCTAGGAATATTGTCTATAACAAGCTATTACCTTTGCAAGAAAATAACCTTTCCCAGTCCAAAATGCCTCAAATCTGTGGACACTTAGGCATGTTGTCTTGCATATTTTCTAATGGAAGAGTGATAGCTGTAATAGGGCTACATATATTATGGGAGAAAACTTTTGTTTAATTACAGGTAGAACTAACTTTGGTTTTATTGCTGTTGAGCTGCGCAGGGCTTAGTTTACTAAAGAACACAATAGATATATAACTTTTTTTCCCAGTAATATCCTAGGTATTTAAACGAATAAACCATAGAATTTCATTATTATTGGCTAATTTGCTTCTTTTTCTTGTAGGAAAAGATCATGTCTGTAGATTCATAGGATGTGGACGGAATGACAGATTTAACTATGTGGTCATGCAGTTGCAGGTCAGTGTGTCAAAGAGCTCAATGTTTGCTTGGGTGTTTAGGTTTATTAGCCATGCATATATGAAAATATCAGTAAAATTTTAAAGGATGCTACAAAAAACAAAATCCCAAAAATCACGAATGCATTGTAGTGAGCAAACCTAAATTGAGTATATCCTTATATCTTTTTCCTTTTATACCCTTTCCATAACTCTCTCAAATAGGAGAAAGCTTGCATCCTGAGAAAGACCTGACTGTTGGAAGGGTGAACTGTGATGTCTTCTGAGATATTTTACATTCCTTTTAAGTCTTCACTTGAAGATAGTCTAAAATATATTATATTAGTCACTGCATTTTGTTGGTTTTTTTAATAAAAGTGAAAAAATATAAAATGTCCTTAGCAAGTAAAAGAAAACACTTCATTTTACTGAAAGACTTGTTCCTTTAAAAAGGGATAAAATGGGTGATTACCACTTAGAGTTATGGGATTAATGTCCTTTGTCATCCTGGTGAATATGAATACTGAAAGAAGTATATTCTAGTTCATACTGTTGGTCATCTGCTATTTTAGCAGAACAAAAGTTTTGCGATTTCATGGGGTTGCTTTTCCTACATCGTATATTTTTCATCTCTTGATATAATGTATAATTAAATTATGTACTTTTCCTTAAAGAAGTGAGTGTGAAGAAGTGTTCATGAGCACTTTCTCAGTGGCCTTTGTTTGGGTGTGACACAAATACAGTGTTAACTAGTAGTGTTTGTACTGGTCTTCTAATAGGGATTAGTTTGTTCCATGTTTTTAGGAATGGAAAGATCCTAAGGTTCATATTTGCAAAAACTGGTTCTAAATTTATTGTTGGAGATACTCAGGGACATATGGTCATTACATTAAGGTGAGATGTGTTACCCTTGAGTCTGAAAATAGGTATTGAGAGTATTTCATGGTTCATTGTGAACAACTAAAGAAGAAGTAGGAAGACTTTACACCATCAGCGAATCTTAGTATTTTGTTATGAAAATGGTCTTTAATTTCCTCAGGGTCGAAACTTGGCAGACCTGCGTCGTAGCCAGTCTCGAGGAACATTCACCATTAGTACCACTCTGCGGCTTGGAAAGCAGATTTTGGAATCTATTGAAAGTATTCATTCTGTGGGATTCCTGCACAGGGACATAAAACCAGTAAGTCTGCCCATTAAGTCAAAATAGGCAAGTAAGATGTGGTCATTTGATGGCTGCATAAGTAAGAGTAGGTTATATACTAGATGCTAAAATACAAAAATGAGAAGGGACAGAAAATGGAATGTTTAGTCATCAGATAGGACTGATTTTTTTCTATTAAGTAACGTTGGATTGCAACAATGGTAACTTTAGTCTTTTTCATTGTCTCCAGTTTAGGCCTCTTTGCTATTTTCTGTAGTTAAAACTTCCATCTCTTATCTTTAGCATCATGTAACTAAGAGTATTTGCCAAGAGATATGACTTAATGTGTTTGACTAATGGCTATTAATATTGTCATATAATAGAAATAAAATAATAGATACTAACTGTAGAGTGTATTTATAAGTCCTTCAATAGCAACTTTTTTGTATTTAATATATTTTTAACAAACCAGGAAATGAAAGACAGACTGTAAGAAAAAACTGTTGTTTTATTGTGCAGTTTTAATAAGATCTGTTGTCAATATGGCAGTATGAGGAGAGTGCCTTCCTGATAGTATCATGCTTTTGTTCTTACTATTTTTTCTGTTTTTCCTTGAATTTATTCCTGAAATTGCGTCATCTGTTTTTAATACTGCTATTTGATATTTTAGTATTGCTAATGATATTTGTATTACAAATATAATTTGAACTCTGAACTGTCAAAATTTGTAAATGAGGAAAAAAAGTAAATCTTTGTGTTTTCTAATGGATACAAATATGGCTGGTTATATCTGACATATATTGCTAAATTTCCTGTCAGCTGAATGATGCTTACATAAAACTTCCAATAAGTTTCTGTACATTAGGAAAATTTCATTTGCATAACTTCTTCCTGGCAACTTTTTATAAAACTTGTATTCTCCCTGAACCGTCCCCACTTAAGACTTCATTTAAGGAGGAAAGGGCATAGAGGCAGTGAATGCCAAGTGAAATAGGTGAGAAAGAATAAGCTAGAGCTAACTGTGTTTTCTGCTGAGCTCAAATCTTGAAACCTTTGGTTGTTTGTTTTCCATGTGATCAGTTAGGCGATGCTGAAATTCTGTGAGTAGGTGACATGACTGGAAAATTCTTGCTAAAAATTAATATAGTCTAAGTGGCAAAGTAAGATGACCATCTCTTTGGACAATATAGGCCACTGTTCGGATATGCGAAGTTGGATGCCTGTTTTTCTTAACAGCATTTTCTTCAAATTTTTGGGAGTTCAGCAGAAATGAAAACATGGAAGGAAGGCTAGAGAAATAGAATATGAATTTTCTGGTTGTGTCATTTGCATTAATATATGAACATATATAACCCCATGTGTATTTATCTATTATCTAAGTGTATTTGTTTTTCTTCCTAGTCAAACTTTGCAATGGGACGCTTTCCAAGCACCTGTAGGAAGTGTTATATGCTGGATTTTGGCTTGGCACGGCAATTTACCAACTCATGTGGGGATGTCAGACCAGTAAGATTTTTTTCACAATTGAAATTTGAATACTTGAATGTGGTAGTATGCTGTCTTTTCTTTTGGAGAAGTATGGGAGTTGCATTTAACTGGTTACTGTTCCAAGCTTGACAAACACCATCCCAGATCAAAATTCATGTGATTTATTGATTAGGTTAAAAGCCTGTCAGTAGGGAATGATTCAGGTTTCTGGTTTTTGACTTGAGACAGAGGTGTACATCTAAGATATTTTGGGATAATCTGTAATTTGGTTTGGAAAATCAAGTGATAAATAGGTTTTCATTAAATATAAGAATAATGTACCAGAGCTGAATTTCACTTGGTATTTTATATTGTATTCAAACAAACAAACAAACAAAAACTGTGGAGAAAAAAGTAAAATCAGACACTAAACTGAACATATATAAGATCTTTTGAAAGTCTGAATAATTAAAACAGTGATAGAGTACTAATTATAACATATAAGAGGACATAGTTAAGTGTAGCTGCTGTATTCTCAATTCAATGCAATCTGAAGAAAATTGTAGGTAGAAGCATATCAATGAGGAAATTACAATTTTAAGTAAGTAGAGCCTCCCTAATTCACAGGTGGGCAGTTAGTTTTGTTAATTTCAAACTTCCAAAATGAGCAAGTCAGTGCCATGGTACCTGGTGATGTTTAAAATAAACATATTTTCTTTGTTAAGTTAGTTCAGTTTACATTTTGATGGCAAAACTGAATAATGTACTAGTCAATATTGTGTAGCATGTTTATAAATATGATGCACATTGAGTGGTAGAGGCCATCTCAACAGGTTTTTCACATTTATTTTGCTTAAAAAGTTGGGAAGGTGACAGATTTCTGTGTGCAGATTAAGAGGTGTGTGGATTAGTAAAGTAAATAGTGGGGTTCTGCTGTACTCTATTCCTTCAGCCGTAAGGCTGGACACTGCAATGAAAGCAAAGAGCAGGGGAGACCAACAGAGTGCCTGCTGCTGTTGGAAAGGTGAGCGAAACATTTTGAGTAGTTGTACGTATTTTTTTTAATTTCTCAGTGTTCTTGTCATGTTCTGTAGGTTTGGCTGCTTAAAATGTTTTTGAACTGACGTTTAATTTCAAAGAAGAAATAATTCCCGAGATTCTCTCTATATACATACCAATGATAGCATTTTCAGAAAAAATAAGTGATAACAGAAAATTCAATATTTTTGATATCCTTTCTTTTGTGAAAACTACCTCTCACCTTTTGTTTTTTTATTGCAGTGCTCTACAATGTAACTGAAGTAATTCTACAGTTTAAATTGTTTAGAAGTTTTTGACAGTGTAATCCGTATTTGTAGAGTGCAGTGCTGGTGGGGAGAAAGACAGTTGTTTTGTTTGTATGTAAGAGTTAGAAATGGTTCTTGTTTAGAGACCAGCCATACTGTTGGCCTTGCTTACTAATAGGATTTATTCATATTTTCAGTAAATGTGCTATGTGCTTCTCCTTAGGGCTATCCTTCTAAGCTTCATTAGCTTTCTTGAGCAGATACTGCAGATAATGCAGGACAATATAAAAGCATGTTCTCCAAAAACATAGTATTGTCTTCATAAAAACATGTTCCATAGTTAAGCTTGGCTTGTTGATTATTAGGTTTTTATAACCCTCATTTTGTTTTCCCCATTTAACTGTCTTTATCTCAAATCAGGAGTTTTCTGGCTTTTACCCCTCTGATTATTGCCCCCACCTTGCTGTTGGGGAGTGAGTGGGTGGCTGGGTGGGGCTTGGTTGCTGGCTGGGGTTAAGCCATGACAGGCTATTGTTAGTTGTTTGTTATAGACATGTTTGGAGAGAGGATTTTTTGTTATCAGTTTTTTTTCTTCCTGAGGAGTTGTGGTGTCTCCTTACACATTTTACCTGAAAGAATGGTTAAGGCAGAGAACTTAGAACAAGAAATCCTTTCTTGAAGATGATCCAAACTAATTCAATGCCTTTTTTCTGTACTGAAGGTTCCCCCAGGGTTGCCTGTTATGCCTATCGCTTCCTAAGACATCTCAGTGTTGTTTTCAGAGATGTTGTTCATCTTCGTACTACCCATCTTTGTGACAGACTCCATGGGGATTTAGTATCTTTAAAACCATGCTACCAGGAAGTCCATTCTGCTGTAGCTGCTGCTATCTAAATAGTGTTTTGAAAAACAGATTTAATATAAAAAGCTTCTCAGAAAGTTTTCTTTAATTTTTTTTTAATTTAAATTTCTGTAAATATTAGAAAAAGCGGTTTACAACACTTGTAGTGCTTACTGTGTTTTTTATTGCATTTTGCAGTGTCGCATGTGGACTATCTGTATAAAGAACTGAGGAGCTAGCATTGTCAGCCCATTTCACTGTTTTTTTTCTCCATGGGATTTGCATTAGCATAATTTTTCACCCTTGGATTAGATTATCTACAATAACCTTTGGTTTGCAGCAGCCAGATGACAGTAAAACCGATTTTGAAAGGGAAAAAAAATAATTTCAAGGAGATATATTGTAATTTATCCACCAAGAAGAAGATGAAATCTAAGTAATTGCTTCTGTAGGTATTGATGTCATCTTTATTCACACATTTTTGTATCCGTCAGAGTCCCTTTTTCATGAAAAGCTTAAGCTTTTGAAGCCAGTAAGGAACAGTAGTTTTCATGTGAACTACTGCTGCAGGATACACTGATTTTAACATAACTGAGGGACACAAATAATTAAAAAGGGAAACAGATATTTCTTGTGAATAATCAGTTAGGTTTTCCTCATATATATTAACTTAAGGGCCTAGCCAATGATGTATTGTTTGAGTCATCTATTCCATCTGAGCCAAACTTTCAATATGAAGGATGGCATGCAGTTAAAAGCAGAGGAGCTCCATGGTTTTTAAAAATGGACATAAATTGCTGTAAACATAGAAACATATGTTTTGTGTATGTAAAAACTAATATCAAATTTCTTCCTTATTCTTCCTGGTTTCTCTGGTACTTCTGTCATTTACTTTTTTGCTTTTTAACATAATCTTTTCACACACTGCAGCTGAAATAGCCTTTTATAGCCTCTCTCTAGAACGACAGAATTTCCTCATCCAACAATACTAGAACTCTATTTCTGAAAAGATTGAAAAAATGTATCTACAGGATATTGTAGTTGTAGCTATCTTCCCTTCTCTTTCCTATGAAGGGAATGCAGTGTTCTAAGCTTATTTTTACACGTCCACTGTCTAGGTAGTAATCTGTTGTAAAGTTGGTGAAAGGGGATAAAATTGGTTATAAATGTAATACAACAACTGTTAGAAAAGGACTAATCTTTTCTGGTGTTCCATAATCATTATCTGGCCTGTAATTTTAAATTTAGCATTTTCCTTGCAGGAAAAGATCACCCATCTTAATAAAGGGGGGTAATAGGTCATTTCAGGAAATTACGGGAAGGAGTATTTTGAGGAGCAATTTTACGTAATGAAAATGTGTTCGAGCTTTATTAGTCTGCCCCAGTGTCAGAACATACTGTCTAAAGGAAATGCCTTTATTGTTCATCTGAAGGATCCGGGAGTTTTACATTGTCTTGGGTTATTCAGTTAGCAGAGTTTCCTACTTGTTCCAGCTATTAGCCTTAAAATTAATTTGTTATAGTTGCAGTTTTCTTGTTGTAGTAGTTTTACTACAGTGCTCTATGTGAATCTTCAAAATTGAAAGAAAAACATAAAACATAAAGCAAAAACAAAGCTTTGCACACTTTTTTCACGCTACAGATAGTTCTCTCTCAGAATTACTACTGTAAAATAAAACATTTTTAACTATTAATTTTGACATGAATTTATTTTAACTAAGTTGTCCTGTCTTGCAGCTGTCTGAATGACTGTTCTTGTGAGGAGCTGACTTCAAAGAGAGAGGGATATGTTTGTTGTATTCAGTAATAAGATTATTTGTAAGCTGTGTAAACATGTTGAAAAGAGTAATGAAGACCTGTAGTTTATTAAGTTGTATGATCTGACACTATTACCTGGTTAGAACTTAAAAATAAGAAACAAACATTTATTGCATTTTGTAGGTTTTTGGAAGATGAATGAAAGGTAATGACAAACGTGCTTCATATCACTCCTGTAGATAGTCTTTGGAAATGTGTTTGGCCTATTAACATATACTTCAGTATTTACAGTGAGTAATTTTGATTTGAGTTTTTATTTGTTAGGGGTTTTTTTTTGTACGTGGATTTGTGTTCAGATCTAGTACTGTTTTGTTAGAATGAAATTGTTCTGAACACCCAAATGCAATATCTAAAATGTAAAGTATCAGTCAGTAATAAATTGTGAAAACCATAAACAAACGGCACATGAACAAACTTTTCTGCAACTATGCTGTGTTCTCAGTGCCTTGAACCCTGGCTCCTTGGCTGTTTGGAACATATTTTACCAATTATACTTTTGTGAAAGCTTAAGCAGTGATATGTGTGTAGCTGGAAATGGGATGAAGAATATGGAAACTCAGAGAATAACATGTGTGTGTGTAGGCTTCTGAAACGAAATGTTATGTGTTGGGGACAATACTACGATGCAGGTATTTGGGGTAGATGTAGAAATAAATTATGGAATAGAAGTTTATAAGGAACCACTAATTGGTGGGAGGAGTCTTGTCTGGGGATGGAAAAGAGCAGAAGAGAGGAAATGGAGTGTGGGAAGGAGAATAAAAACTGCTGGGGATGATTTAGGCTGTTAAAAGAAGGAAGGATGAAACATGGGCAAGCAAATAAATTATTGGAGAGAGGAAGCCAATAATTGAATTAATAGTGTAGATAAGAATTGATTACTACAAAGCAGGGTAATTAGAATTTAATTGTGGGGATACTCTAATCATCAAGAAAATACATTTAGCAGGATGCAAATTCAGTCTGCTATTTATTGCTTTTTGAGGGTGCAGTACCTACCATTTTGTTTGCTATTGTCTTAGAGATAGCTGAAGTACTAGTATCTTTTTATTTTTTGAGACAAAAAATAAATTATTCTTTTTGAATGTAAGCCTAACTTCATCCAGTCATCAATTTCCCTGTCTCTATTTACATGGTGAAAATGGAAAGTGAAGGTGTCAGCTGTAGTACAGAAATAGAAAACCTTGAGGGACAAAATCTGAAGGACATTTGCATTCTTAACATCATCAGTACTGCAGCCAGCTCTTAGGCAATTGTCATCTCTCCTGTTTTAAAGTGAGCCTTAACCACAACTGTTTTTTGAGGTACTATTAAATTTAATACAAAGAAAGCAAAATAAAAAAAAAGAAGACAGTAGTCTTTGCTTTTAAAAAGATGAACCTTTAAAAAAGAATTTTAGGTCATAATTCTTTAAAAATCCACAAATTCAACCATCATGTATTATCACAGGCCTGAGTTTTGTCGTTTTTTATTTATGTGGATTGCACATTATAAATAACCGAATTATATTTGTTTTACAAAAAAGATATTATAATATGTATGCAAGCTGAGGTGACAAAGCTAGGGAGTAACAGAATTAAAAAACTATCCATGAGAAGGTAACATTTATCTAAAACCTTTTTCTTAAAAAAAAAAAAAAATCAGTGTTATTCTATTTAGTATACGGGTCTCACTGGCTGGCAGCATAAAGAATTGTTTATATTAACATCCCATCCCCTGAATTTGACGATTTGGACTCAGCAAAGATAATTGAAGGAGAAAATTCCTTTTGCCCAGTTTGGTATGTGGTTCGGAATGTGGGATTCCTTGTTGAGGATATCCTGACTAGTGGGTTGAAATGTATTGAGGAGACTGTTTTGTTTGTACAATTGTTGTATTTTTGCTAAATAAGGCTTTATAGGTCAAGGGAAGAGCTACCTTATGACTGCATTCCCCACCTTTCTCCTGCTCCTCCCAGTGGCTAGATTTTAGGTCATTCTTGAGTGCTTATTTAACCAAAATGAAGAACTTCATCAGACTTCTCACCATCATAGGTCTTTTTAGCACAACTTCAATTTCAAGTGTCTAAATTTTCTGGTATTTATTTGAAAACAAGTAAAAAAATCAAAATTACATTCTTTTGACATTAAGTAGGTTTAAAGCATTTTACATCTAATTTGATGTTTGCTTGTTCGTTTATTTTTGGTTTTTTTTGTTTTTTTTTTTTTTGGTTTTTTTCAACCTGGCAATTTGAGATCTTAAACATTACCAAGAGGGCAACTCCTGGTTTTAGAACAGCTAGAAAATGTAGCACTGGGGTTTTTTGATATGCGTTGTATTAAAGCAGTCACAAAACTTGCTCTAAAACGTTAACAGAAGTATCCAAATCCAAAGGAGACACCAAATTATCCACCAAAATTTTCAGAGGCGTTAGTCCTGCTCTTTATGGTGACCTGTCAGTAACAAAAATTGTCTTTGATTTCTGCTAAAGCAGACGACTGACCCATAGAAAAATGCAGTGAAAGCAATTGTGAAAGCAAATGTCTAGAATTTTTTTTTATCTAGGGAAACAGTTACAAATCTATTCACATTCAACAGTGCACATATTATTCTGTTCAGGTATTTCTGTACAAATCAGCTAAGTGCTACTTGCATTACTTCAGTGCCCTCAGGTTCTGAGGATTTTCCAGCAAATGAGGTTTTATCTTCAAGTTTCACTTTAGGGTGACAGGTGGTGTCCTAGAAATGTGGTTTAAGAAGCTGAATTCTTAAACAAAAACAAATACAAACCCAAAACAAACAAGAACCAATAAAAAATGAAACACTCCACCCCCCCCAAAACAAGCAAACAAACAAACACAACCTGCACAGAATGTTTCAGAGGAATGTGTTGGTAGATAACAAAGCACAATGTTATATCCATTTTGAAAGCTTTGTAAGTCTATCGTACTTCAGTTAAATACAGGGACAGAAGGTATAAATTTCTTGTATACTCATTTTTATTTGATTTTTTTACTTGAGAAAATTTGGGAATGGTTATGTATTTCAATTGCGTGTTGTTTTTTCCTATTAATATTCTGGATTATCTAGATTGCTGAGGAAGTCTAGAGAATACTTCCATCTTATTCTGCCTTACCTCTGTCATCTTGGCAGAAGTATTTCAGATTTTTAATTTCTCTGTTTGGAAGAGAACATAATTTTTATGGTACTGAAATAGTGGAAGCTATATCCATTAAATCCTTTTTATGATGGGGAAAAGGAGTGGGATAATTTTAAGACCTAAAGGAGCAATGGTAAAACCACACTGTTGTAAACAAAATGGTCACTGCATATCTTTTGTCTTCTTTGAAGGCCATTTGGACCCACAAACTGCTTAAAGATAGATTGCTTATGTAGGCTTCTCAATCTTCTTTTCAAGTAAATGCTATTATACCAAACATTGATACAACTTTAAGAAATAAGATTCAGAGGTGGTCCACAGATAGTATTGAGTAAAAGTAGTGCAGGTTTTTTTTTTTGTTTGCCCCAATGCTCCTGAGGATTTAGAATTTGTGTTAGTAACTACTGAGTAATCCCTTGACTGCATGAATTTATTATAAACTAGAGTAGTTATACTGAAAGTTGTTCAAGAATAGTTACTGAACATTGCATTCAGAATAAAATTTGGATTAAAATGAGACTACCATTAAATTTAAATGATTAGCAGCATTTCAGTCAACTCCAGAAAATTGTGAAATTTATCTGGTTTTGGTTTTAGTTATAGAGCAGAAAGATACACTGCTTCTTCAGCAGTTTTCTTGACACACTTCTGTCTTGAGTGACACAGATTAAAGCAAAGTCCAAGGACAACTAGGATGTGTTTATGAGTACAGTATTAAATGGCAGTGGATTTAATGGAAAACAGTTAAATAGTACAAAAAAGTTCCAGGTAGCTGTTTGAAATTTTAGTGCACCATATCACGCATATAATAAATAATTGTCTAAAATGTGTTAGCAGTTCTAAACAGGCCTCTCTCTTCCATACCTGACTTAAACAGTTGAAAACCCTGTACTGCAGGGTAATGGTCCGTGTCATTTTGTTAAGTATACTATTCAGTCACTCTTCCATCCTGTTGAGAAGCATTTTGCTGCTGACATTTACCTTATGCTGTCTCTTCTCAGTAATGTCCTCTCTCAGTCCTGAACAGTGCATTACAGAGGGATGTGATTAACTGAGGATTGCATGTGTGCACCTAAACAAGGAATATAGTATTTCTTTATCCTCGTGAAATGTTTTCATTTTCCTCAGAGCTCATTTCCAACCTAAATGACTCTATGATTATACAACAGAGGAAGAAAAACATGTGTTAATAAGTTTCTGCCTATATAATAGTCCTCTGAAGCTTTAACACATTGATACACGTCAGAGTAGACTTTTTATAAGTTGTCTCTATAAGTGAATACACCATTAGCTTGCAACATAATTGTTTGGAACAAGGAAGTGACAAAAAGTTACTCTTCCTCCTCAGCAATTGTATGAAAGCTATGCATGATGTATTGGACACATCTGCACCAATGCTTACAAAGCAAAGACCTGTGCGTGCTAAAATTTGGCATTAGAAGTTTTCAGGATCAAATGCCTGTAACTGGGTAATCCTAAAATCAGACTTTTTTTTTTTTAATTAGTTTCTTCACTCTTTATCTAACAAGGCAGAAAGTAATGAGAAGAAGCACTGAACACATAGATTTAATTTGGAAAGGACCTTAAAGATCACCAAAGTCCCACTCCCTTGCCTAGACCAGGTTACTCAAGGCCGTATCCAACCTGAGCTTGAACACTTTCAGGGATGAGGTGCATCTACGGCCTTTCTGGACAACCTGTTTCAGTGCTTTGCCACCCTATGAGTAAAGAATTTCTTCCTAACAGAGCTAAATTATGTTAAATTTTTCATTGTTACCAGCTTTCTGTAGAAATGGGACAGGTATCTTAACCATATATTTTGAGACCAGCTTTAACAACCACTTCTCTCTGCATCTCTTCAGCCCTTCATGTGAAGATGCAAGAGCTGGGACTGTAAAGCATTAAAAATGAGTAATAGATTTGTACTGAATTCTCTATAAACAGGCAGAAAGGCATAGAATGAACCAGAAATCACAAGCAAACAAGTATTTAAAAATTTTAATGTGTGCATCTTTGAATTTATTTGAATAATGTTGTTGCACTGATTGTGTTTTGCAATTAGCAAAATCAGTTCAGCTATTATGGCACAAATAAATGTAAAAGAAAAAGCAATAGACATGTATGTGATGTAGTTCAGCTGCTGAATAGAATGCAGTAAACTCCTGAAAACAGAGTTGAAATCTATTTACTGTATTTTCTTTCTTTCTAAAATAAATGTTTTTATTAATAAATAAATAATAAAAATAAATATTAGGGTTTTTTTAGAAAATAAATAATAATTCAAAACTAGTCTGGGAAAGGAGACCTGGAGTAGTTTTTTTTGAAATCTGACTATTTCTTCCTATGGTAGTCCACTTCTACCTTTCCATGTCTATTAAATTAAATTTTGTACATTTTGCTAGTGTAGAAAAAGAACCTCTCTAAGGAACAAATATTTTTCAACTATATTTTCAGCTTTCCTTCATTAAATCTGCATCAGTCAGACTGCGTTACATATACTTTTGGAAATAGGTGAGGTTTGCAAGATTTCTTTGAAATTCTGAGCAAAGCATTTGATAGTGAATAGCTTTTTGAAAAGTGACTACTTAAGAAAAAAGATCTTGTTTCAGTAAATGGAGTCTTGTTGAAGAGTCTATGATGAATCATTACAGCATTATATTTTCTTTATAACTTTCAGTTCTGTAGAAAAGAAATTATTATATAATATCACAGTCATTCAATGCAAGCTGTAAATATATAAAATCATTCTTAAATAGGCTCTACGTACTCCTTAATTTTCTCCTTCATGTCATTTAAGTCAACAAAGACTGGAGCCTAATTTTTTTTTTTCCTTAAATGCCAGGACAAACTGTAGAAAGTTTAGATTTTTATGTCAAAATGTCTTACATGAAAATGGTTATTAGCTGAAGGGATTAAGTCAAGAATCCTTTGTTTGATTGGCTTTATAAGAGGTCTGCATGAGTTGAAAGAATTATGACAGTCATTTGAGTTTCCATTTCTGAATTAGTAATGATTTTATAGGGAAGAAAGAGGAGTTAGTTTAGTGAGGTTTGTGGAGACATTATTTTTAATAGAGAGATTAAAATAACTATTAGATTGTTAGGTTTTAAAAGGTTTTCAAGTAATGCATAGCTGTGATACACCTACCGGTGACACACATGTGCAGCTGTAATGATACAGCTGTGTTACACCTACCAGTGTAACATTAATTTTTGTTTACTATAACCTCCTTGAAAGACATAGAGGGAGATTATTTAAGGCACAAGTTTATAGTGTATAAATGTAGCATTTTCAGTATCCAGTGAATATGATCCTTCTAGGTTTGGTTGTATTACTGACAAAAGAAGTAATGAAGGAAATCTGTTACAGAGACAGACAGCTGGTGTCCTGTGTGTGATAGTATAAGGTGGAAAAGGCAGTTGGTGAGTTAATGCAAAAGATGAAAAAAAAGAGCATTATCAATTGACTTGGAACAAAAGTAGAATGGATATATGAATTTCATGTGGTGTGACAGTGTTTTGTAACCTCTCAATGGAATAATCTTGCAATTAAATAATTAAAATAAAAACTTAAGAAAATAATGTGTGGTTATATTTGAGAGGAAGATTCTTTATGACCTGGAGTTTGGGGTTTTGGGGTGAAAAATAAAACTGTATACATGATATCCTGCCTGAAGAAACCGTTTGATAAATAGTTGAGATAGAAAAAATTTTCATAATAGAATACCTTTTTTGGGTATATTGCTTTTTTTTCTCCTTTCCTGTTGTGTGCAGAACACTGGTATCATATCCAAACAATCATTAAACAACTTAACTTAGAAATCTAAATCCGACATTCTGAAATGTGCTGTATATGGCTGTTTTATATTCTGATTCAGCAGTTCCTTTATTTACTATAGAACTAATAGATGCTCAGGGGAATGGGCTGTAACAGCCTTAAAAAAATTCTAATGAGATTTGATCTTAGTTTTGAAAGAAATTATTCTATGAATGGTGAAACTTCCAGTTTTTCTATTGTTTTGTGTACTACTTCCCTTACGCCCTCCAAATTTCTTAATATTTTCTGCTTCATCCTACACCCTATCTTTCTGATCAGTACATGGTTGCACTTTTGAGACTAGGCATGTATTTACATACCATCTAAAATTCATGCTGGTTGACCAACTGATTGATGTCTCTTAAGATGAATGTGAGCCATTTTAATTGAATTTTAACTGCCTCTGTGTACTAATTTGGGTTCTGTCTTTAATTACCAATTTTCATTAAACTTGTAGGAAGTGAAAGTCTTTGAGACCTGTCCTATTTGTTTGAAATTAAAAGGTATTGTGATGGAAAGGCAGATGGTTTGGTCCAGTAAAATTTGTTTTCTGGTGAAAATAGAAGCAAACAAAAGTCAAACTGGAGACTCTGGTTTCCAGTTCTTTTTGAGCTATGGGCTCAATTCTCTGCTGAGTTATGAAAAAATATTTTGCATAGTTTAAAAGATGGAAAATATTTTATTTTGTTTTGTGGTTTAATCTCAGCCAGCAACCAAGTACCACAGAGCCTTTTGCTCATTTCCCCTGCCCACCTCCTTCCCCTGTGGGATAGGGAAGAGAATTGGAAAGAAGGTACATTTATGTACATTAGTTTGCTTGAGACTTTTTGCTTTCCATCCATAGTTGAAATAAGGCTACTACTGAAATTGTCTACTTCTGGATTTATGCAACTCTTTAATATATGATATTATCATTATAAATGCTAAATAAGATATGGACAAAACATTAAAAAACAAAGTCTCAGTTCTCCAGTCTGCTAAGTGCAGAATAACTGTAAAATTTTTACTTACAGAGATAAATAAAGCAATATTCTGCTCTCAGAAATTCTGTGCCAGAGCATAGCTGGTTCATATAGATAGTCTTCCTCTTACAGCAATCTCTGCTTCAGCTTCTGGAATAAGAGGAACAAGAAAGATTGCACAGGGCAATGCAAACAAACACATGGCTGACTTATCCTGTGTGATTTTTCACTGCAGTAGGTTCAGGTTTATTACAGACATTAGTAGGTTGGTACCTTCTTCAGCCCACCAGACTTTTTGTCTGCTCACAAATCAGCTTTGGAATGATTGTAGTCTTTAGCTAGTGCATCACATTGGCTGAGTAAATACTCGTGGTTGAAAACTGAGTAGCTCAGGAGCTGTTTTGTATATCAAATACTGCTGTCTTAGAGATGGTTGCTCTTTATAGCACATGCAGTAGGAGAGAAATTTTCATTTGTCACCACATATCTGTTAGAACTCAAAACAGCACTCAGCTTCTGCTGGAACTAGATAGCACAGGATCAGACAGCTGCAGTCAGTTTTTGGGAATCATAACATCTGTTTAGGTAGATCTGTGTCCAAGTAATGTGTCATACTGACAACTAGTAGGAGATGGGTTGATGAAGCATTCTAAGTGTAAGTACTCAGCTATTAGTGTTTGATGTGGATTTTAAGATAGAGCTGAAAGTGTGGGTTTGAAGAGCTCTATATGCAGTGAAAATCAATTGAGATCTATAATATATTGTAATGGCAATTGTATTTCAACTGCTTGATCTTTCCTTATCCAGGTGATCCCTGAAATTTTCATTTATTTTAAACTGGCACTAACACATGCAAGGTATTCCATTAGACTACATAGCCTATATCCTCAAAAAATGGGGGATTGGAATGTGAATTGTTGATGCTATAAAAAAAGTTTTCAAAGAATTGGAACTGTGTATTGTTCCAATCATGGAAATATATTTCTGATGGAATTAGAACTAGGAAAGTGACTTTCTCAGGGGCAAAGATAAGAAAGGAGAATTCTACCTTTAGCGAAGGAAAATAGGGGTAACATAGGTGGCTGCTTCTCTAACCATCCTCAAGCGCTTTGAACTCTACTCTCAAGGCAGCACTGCTGACTTCTCAATGCAAAACCTACACACTTAGGAATACTCAGTCATTGCCTGATTGATAGAGAGCACCATGGTGTGTGTAAGATACAATGTAAAGAATCAGTATTGATTTATTTTTTCATTTTTATTATCTAGTTTCCATGACTGCAGTACTAAGTTAACTTTTTGCTCTGCATAACATTTCCAACGTTGCCCAGAGCAATAAACCCAGAGCATTTATCTGGAGACACTGAACTGAGCTGAGGAGAGTGATTTGCCTCCTCCACAGCCACTCCAAAAAAGCAACATTCATAGGTTTGTCAGCGTAGTGTCTCCCAGGAACTTGAAAGCTGTGTGCTTAGTGGAAACTTTGCTAGGAGCTGCTGTTTTCCTGCATGTAGTTTATCCAAGACATTATCAAGTGTTTCCAGGGCAGGGACACCTCCAAGGAAAACTGATGTTACGTTAAAAAGTACCTTTATGAGTAGAAAAATTCGCTGTAGTCACTGGATCTTCTTCATTCATCTGCAGCTGTCTTCAAAACTTTTTTTTTTTAAACTTAAATTTGAAGGATTTAGTGATGGTAATCAAAACAGTGATAATCTTGACTTCCAGATCACTGCCTGAGCTAATTATATTAGAAAAACATTTTAATGTAAACTTAACCCAACAAGTTTCAGTTTTGTAGAAGATTTGCCAAATGTGTTTGGGAGGTCTCCGGAAACAAATTAAAATGATCAGTAATAGCAGAGAGGGATTTTTACTTGAAAATATGCAGTGAATCCTTCATGAAGTTGCTAGTCTTTCCTATATTATTTCTCTTTTGCTACATGAGATGTAATGAGATGCATGAAGAGTTCTGAAACAGTTTCACAAGTTATGCAAATGCTCAGAAGTCTGTAAGTTCTATGCTGAATTGTGCAAATTTGATTTGACCTACAGAGCATTGTTCACGTCAATAGAGACATAGCAGAATTATTTTATTGTTGTGTGGCATTGTAATACCGCTATTGAACAGTGACCAGCTGCATTACTAAAAGGTATTTTATTGTATCTTAAAATATAACAAAGTTACATATGCTTTTAATTCAGATTATGGAAACTATGCTTTAAGATAAGAGATAGTAGAAGGCTTTAGATGTCCTTGCTGGAATGAAGAATTCAGAATTCACTTCAAGATAAGCTCGTAGATAGAAACAATATTTTTTTTTTCTTTTGTTTTTTTTTTTCTTCCCATCCAGGTGATTCTCAGATCATTGAAATCATGTTAGGGCAAATAAAGATGGCAGTGACTTTAACATTCAAAACCATTTGAATTGGCATGCAATGAATTTCCTCACATGGACTTTTTTCCCCACGACAGAACTGGAATAGGTCAGATTTTTAGATTCTGTAAAATGAATGGGATAATTTAGTTTCCATATGACATTTCTTAGTCTTTTTTTCTTGCTTTGTTGAGCAACTGAAGCATTTATGTTCTAGTTATCAAGTAGAAATTGAAGTGGTGATGATAGAAATAAAAGCATTTCATCCTAGTTTTCATATTTTCCATTATTCTCAGAAGAACAGAGATATTTAACTTAGTTAAACTGAATATAGTCTTTCCATTCATGCCAGAGGCTGAAGACAGCAAACATTTGGTTTCATCTTCTGAAACTGTATGCTCTTGGGATTTATGGAATTTGTATTTTCAACTGTTTTAAAGTTAAGCTCTCAGTGCCCTTCTGAAGAAGTACTCTGCGTTAAACTACATCTCTTTTGAAATTTGTCTGTATTTTGAGTGTCTTGGCAGTGATTCTGTATTATTCTTAGTTGGATCGTTTACCAACTTGCAGAACTACTAAAAAGATTTAAGTGATTTTTTTGAAAAATTGTTTCTCCTGAAATTAAGCAGTTCCAGAGCATTTTGAGCTATTCTGTTTTGAATTGCGTGGTACTGTGAAATTTCTGCAACTACAGTGTTATGTTTCATTTCAGGGTAATGTTCAGTGTGGAATATGATATACTTATAAGATTAAAGATAATAACAAGGCAGACAGACAATTCAGTCTGTTCTGCCTGAACATGAAATGTGTTCTGAGCACCATTTAAACTGTATGATGATGTGCAAAACCTAAGATTTATGAAATATCATCTGAGAATCTTTTCATGTTAAGAACATCCTAGAAGATATTCTCTGCCTTAACTAACAGTGGTTCAGCTCTCATTGTACTACTCTAGCAGGCATTGATTATATGGGCTGTTGAATCCTTTTTTAAAGACTTTGCTGCATAATCCTGCTAGATTGAATTAGTAGGTTTATTGACAGTAACAAGAGCTCCTGATTTGTTTAAATGATAGCTTTTTGTAGCATCTGTTGGTGGTTAAGAAAAGATCATACATATATAGATATATGTAAGTAAAGAGAGATGAAAGTATTTTATCTTAATAAGGTAATAATTGTGTATTGTGGTTATCTTTGTCTGTATATCAAACCGGACTTTTCAATGTATTGTACAAATTTTTAAAAAATCTTAAGAATTGTCATGAGTCTTGAGCAAGCAGATAGATCACCAATACCTCTCTAAGTACAAGTCAGAGGTGAGGCAGATAATTCAAGCTTTGTATGTTCATTGTTAGAGGAAACAAAAAGAGTGATTGATTGGGAAGATAAGACTGCATAAAAGAAAGCAAATTTAGCAGTCCTGGCAGTTTTGTCTATATAACATGATTAATTAAGGAGATTGGACATCTCTCTTAAACAAAGTAATAATATCACAGTTTGATTTAAAAAAAAGAATTAAATATCTACTAATTATGACTGTCATCAATTATGTAATTATTTCTGTAGTATTTTTGTTTGAAGAAAAGGATGGGAAAATATATTCTCTGATTATGAAACATCAATTGATTTATGATCATAAAATATTTAGAGTATCAGTGAAAAAATGCTGGTTTTCAAAAACTGGAAAAGAAAGAAATATTTTTTAGTGGTGTCTCTTGTGTGGCCTTTTGTGATTTATTGGTCAACCAATAAGTGCCTGCTTGGATTTCCACTGAGAACTTGTAGAAACATGGTAAACTGATAATTAAATAAAAGTCTCTAACGAGATATGTTGTGGCTGCATAGTCACTTTGTAGATGCCAAGTTAAGTAGTCAGAGGCCTTATTTCTGACAATGAGAATCTTTTCTATTCTCTGACAGCCGCGAGCAGTTGCTGGTTTTCGAGGAACGGTACGATATGCATCAATCAATGCTCACAGAAACAGAGTGAGTATCACAATCTATATCATACCCTTCTCACACAGCTGAAAGCAGTCAGTAATGCAGTTACTATTCATTTCTTTTTTGTATACTTATCTGTGCATTTATTATGTAGAAATTAATAGTTATAAGTTTTGTGGAAGAATAATATAATTTACAGTAGTTGATAAAAATGTTCTTGTACAAATAATAGTGATTTTAATACTTATCTTTGGCGCTCAATTGCATTGCAAGTTAATAAGTTAAAAAAGTGAAGCTACTGAGTTTTATGAGGTACATAATGTCTAGTATGTTGTCTTAACATCATACACTAAAGTAATCCGAATAAACAGAGATTTGCAGTGTTATTTAACACACTTCAACTTCTGTTTTATTTCACTTTGTCTTGTGTGGAAATTTACTTGTATGTTTCTCCTTAAAATAGTCACTGGATTTAATTAAACTTGTTTTGCAGTGCAGATTATATTAAATTTTATATAATAATTTAAGTCTTGAGCAGTAAAGAATTTATCTATCCCTTTGTTTTAGGTGTTTGTAATATGCATTAAAATAATATTTACTTTTCACAGGAAATGGGTCGGCATGATGACCTCTGGTCTCTCTTCTACATGTTGGTGGAATTTGTGGTTGGGCAACTGCCTTGGAGAAAAATAAAAGATAAGGTAAACCTAGAAGTGAAATCAAAGAGCACAAAGGACGTTTACTTCTGGATTCCAGGGAAATGCTGTGATAAAGATTCCACTTAGAATCACTAGATCATTAATTTTAACATTACATTTTCCAGCGTTTTCTGGTGTTAGTTCTCGTGGCTAGTGTCATGGTATAAAAAGCAATCAAATTTTACTAACTGTTCTAGGCAGAAAGTAGGTTGTAGTTCTAAATTGAAAATGTTGTAAAGGGCAGAAGTAAGTGTATATTTGCCACTTATTTCATTATTCCTGTTTTCACTTGAGTGCTTTATTTCACCTATCACACATTTAAAATTTCTTATCTGTTTTGATTATTTGTGAAATGGGCATTTCTTATTTGCTGGTGAATGAAAGTGAATTGGGCAATATGCCATAGTATCTTTAGTCATATGTCATAGGTGAAGTATGAAAAGGAACAATATCTAATCAGCCTGTTATTAGTTCTTGCAACTTCTTTGGAAATTATACTGAAACCAGGTTACTCTCTGATGTATTTTATGTAATGGTAGATGACACTGTGGTGTATAGGTAGCATCTCCTTTTTGGTTTTGATTTACACATCTTACATGAATAAATATATACCAAAAAGTGACTGAATTTCAAATGATGCAACAGAATATTTAAATCTTTAAAACTTAGTTGGAGTGTTTAGTGACAGCCCTTGATATCAGTCAGCATTCAAACACAAACAACACAAACACAGTAGAAAATTAAATGGCTTCTCATATTGAAGTTTGTACATTATGTTGCAAGTGTAGTGTGGCCAATTATAGAATCACTTATCTAGCTATCTAGTGTAGAATGGCCTTTCTTGGTACCATTCGGTGTACTGTAGTGACCTGTTGTAACAGAGAATAAAGGTGTGGTAATGTTTGTTGTGTAACTTACTCCTAGGAGCAAGTGGGCTCCATTAAAGAAAGGTACGAACACAGACTTATGTTGAAACATCTTCCTCAAGAATTCAACGTCTTTCTGGATCACATTTCTAATTTGGATTACTTTACAAAGCCTGATTACCAGGTAAACACTTGTACTATTTTGTCTTTCTGTTTTATAAAGAAGAGAATTTTATGCTGAAGATATTTTATTTCATCTTCAATTTACTTTGATTTCATTGTGTAATCTTGGTAGTCATTACAGTTTGTGCCACCACTAAGTTAATTTAATGACCATTTAGTGCCATAGAAACGTTGTGGTTCAAACATGTAATTGTTTTTCCATTTGGGAAGTGTAAGGCTGTTAAGTTTCTAAAAACAGTTGACAGTTGCTTTTCTGTCCGTATTCTTTTAGGACTGGGAGCTATCTTACTATCATAGCTTCTAGTAGGTGCTCCGTAAGTTAATTGATCAGATTGTTCTCTCAGTGATTGTCATTCTGGCAGTTTTCCAAAGCCTGGAACTCAGCACCTACAGGCAGAGCACAACTGCAATCATGGTGGGTTTTGAAGACTGAAGCATTGCATCCAGAGATCACAGAAAACTAGCATTTTTCTTTGTTTAAGGGAGTATTGCTTGCTGAAATGGGCAGCCTCTGCTCGGTGGTAAGGTGATACGTGCCGAGAGGATATGCTGTAGAATGTGTCTTACTCAGTGTTGACCTATGATTAAATAATAAATAAAGACAGAACTTTTTTCCAGTTTATGGAAAGCAGCAGAGGAATGCTTGGGTAAAGCAGGGAGGGAGAGACTTGAGAGTTTTTCAGTCTCACAAATGGTGAGAAGTTGAACTGATCTAAGAGCACACCGTGATAAGTTGTCCCTGTGTGCCTTCCTTCTGGCTTCCAGAAACACACATTCCTGTCAGCTTCTCACTTGCAGTACCTGTCTGCCTCTGTGCCTTTATTCAACTCCCGAACTCAGTGAAATCAGAACGAATGGTTTTCTGCTGGTGTTCAAGTAAAATTGGTTCAACTGAATAAATAAATCTGACTTATTCTGGAATTGTAACTTTGATAAGAGTGGTCCTGTGCTTTGCTTGGTAAGATTAACAAAGAAATCAAGATATATAAGAATTGAAATCAGAACTGAAAATCTCAAGGAATAACTAATTTCCTATTACTAAGTGGATTTCTCTGAATATACCAGTATATTTTTCTGCACATTTACAAAACAATAAATCAATTTTTGTGAAAAAATTTGAATGTTAAAAAAACCTCTTATTACAAATACAAAAAATGCTCAATATTCCTGAAAATAAATACCTTGATTTTTTTGTTTTTTCTTCCCTTTTCTATTACAAATTTCCATGAAATTTATCCTATAGTTTACAATTAAGTGAGGTAAAAGTTTTCGATGTTTTTTGTGCCTGGTTATAAAGATGTATCAGATTTTCTTTTCCTATGGTAAAAAGTGCTATTGCAGAAATTTTGATGTTGCATGGAAAAACCTTGATTATAGACTGGTAAATATGTTTTACATTATATAGCCTGAATGATAAAGCATATACACAGCCATATTTTTGCAAATCCTTTTTTGTGGCCTAACACAGGGCACTGCACTCAGGGATAAACACAGTACCTGGACAGAGGTCTTCCATGATAGAGACAGCCCAGTAATTTACAGTCCTGTGGCTGGTCATGGAACATTTGCAGCTGTGTATCTGCAGCCTGAGCCTTACAACACAGTCTTGCTCATGTGCTTTAGACCAGAGCAGGGTGGTTTTATTTAGAATGGTAAGAATGCTCTTTTAGACTCTGGTCTCTCTTCTTAACTTGTGTTTACAGTGGTGCTGTTCCTACCTACTATGTGTATCATCCTTTGCATTTATGGGTAGGCACTGAACAAGAATGTATGTACATTTCTGGTTGGCATCCCTGCTTTGAAGGGTTTACAGTCGAAAAAGTTCATGACCTAGGCTAAGAAGCCATGTTTGATTTGGCAATGTCAGATGTTTATTTTATTAATGTATTTATGCATATGTTACCTCAGCCTCCTGACATGAGTAAGCATTTGAGTTTGCATTTACTTTATAGCAGAAATTGATGAAAAGATTAAAAGGTGAATGATTTTAAAAATTACTTCAGAGACACTGCTTAAGGTTTAGAGGAAGAGAAGACTGAAACAGACTAAGTAAGGGACAGAGTGAACTATGGCTTTCTGCTGTTCAGGAGGGTCACAGAAATTACTGTGACAGGTGGCACATAGAAGGTTCTTGAGAGTAAAGATTGAATGGGTGAGATCACTCTATACAAGAGAAATAATCCAAACTTCCCATCTATTTTAAGTTGCCAAAGGGTAAGCCAAAGAAGAGTGTTAAAAAATTTTCAGCATCCTGTATTGGAAAAAGCCCCAGATCTTTAGCTTTAAGGGGGAAAAAAAAATTAGAAATGTTACAGAGTAAGAGAATGATATGGACACAACCTTCCCTTTAGTGACTAGAATGAGACAAAGTTTATTTCACAGAGAGAGGAAAGTAGGTGCAATTTGTTTCTCTGTCATGGCCACAAATTTTCTAAATGCTTTTTCACAGCATAAAATGAGGATGGAAAACTTAGACATTTGTATGGTATCAATGTCAGCATTATATGAAGTAAATGATGTGTGGTTCTTAATGACAGAAATGTATGAATTAGCAGATGAGTATCCTTTCCTACATCTCATTCATTTCCTTTGTTTCATGGTGTTACCAAGTATATTATTTTCCCTTCCTCTGCTGGAGAACCATTATATGCTATTCTGCAGTAATATAATTCTGCTACTCTGTGTGTGTGTATTTCTGTCTTTTTGTAAAAGTCTATGGTATATCTTTGCCTCATACCTGATAAAAATACAGATGTTGGTGGATTTTCTTTCTAATAAAATGGAAGTTTGTATATCTTGAAGTTTTCAAAATCTTGAAAAATGAGAAGTGTTTCATATAAAGAAAACTGACCTTTTTTTTTAAGTTATCAGTATTACAGGAGGATATTTCTTAGTTGCTAGGTTTCTTAGACAAAAATGAAGCTTATTAACTTTTTTCTTGATTTTCAGCTCCTCATGTCTGTGTTTGACAACAGCATGAAAATGTTTGGGGTTATTGAAAGTGACCCTTTTGACTGGGAGAAGAGTGGAACGGATGGCTCTCTGACAACGACAACAACTTCAACCACCCCTCAGCTGCACACTCGTCTTACGCCGGCTGCAATTGGGTATGCAGGGTGTGGTCTCTTCAATGGCAGCCACAGAGGGGCTTCCTACCAAAGGGAAATTATCTCCATAATTTAGGGTTTTTCTGCAGGATTTTGAATACATAGAGGAGTAGAGGTTTGGGAGCATTTGAAGTATTTCCCTTTTTAAGGTTCCAGTTTATACTATCCTGAAAGATCAGCACTGCAGTCCTACAATTATAGCAGTAAAAATAGTACTCCAGGAAATTGCATGTAAATTTGCTCATCCATCCTTTGCTAAATCATATTTTGTGAAACTAAATAATGTGTCCTGAGTTTAAGCGCCTGGAAATTTAACTGCCTGGAAATAAACCCATTGTTTTCTGTAAGCTTGGAATAAAATTCTAGCTGCTATTTCCTTATAAATTTGAAAAATGAATGAAGCTTTATAAGAAATTTAGAAATGGGTTTTGGCTGTGTTTGAAATAATATGAAGTAAGTTGGACAAGATGTGATGTTTTATAATACCCATACTCATCTCAGGAGATTGAAAAAGATAAGAGGTGTTTATGGATGAATGTAAGAAGTGCTTATGGTTGAGGAGAAAGACTTTGTGCTTGTTCTAGGCCTTGAGTAGATCAGCTTTTAGCTAAAAATCAAAGGAGGGAGTTTGGACAGTGTAGTGAGGCTGAGAAATACCAGAATTTCATGTAGTAAATTCTCAGTATTTCAAGATAATTAAAAGGAAAAAAAAAAGGTTAAATCAATAGTAGCTGACACCAAGTGGTTGTAACTTTTGCCATTACACAGGTATATGGTGTGTACTGTTGGACACACTGAAGCTGACAGGCATTTTGCGTGTGATTCAGTCCCATTATCACACTAAGCATCACACCAGAGTTATTGTTAGTCCTGGCTGCAATGAACAGCTTTGGTAACTGTAAAGGAATGACTTTTATTTGACTTTCTGAGCATTCAAGTTTTAGGACTAGCATTGCTTCATTTTCAGATATTGAGCTAAGCCTTAGCCCTAATAGACTCAAGTCAATGGGGCTACAGAACTTCAGTTAAGATGTGATGTCTTCTTAGTGTTTTGCTTATGTTTTGATTATCAATAATGGGAGCAAACTAGCACTTTTATAAGAATAATTATTAAAACTGCATTTAGTTTGCTCAGTAATTGTTTTTCTACAAACATGTTCTTCTATTAAATTTTTGGGGAAAGGAAATTAAATGATGAAAGTTGCCATTAATTTTTTTTTAATAGAAGAATACGTATAGAATAGTCAGGAACGAAATTGAGCCTGGACATGATCTCTAACAAATTTTCTCAGAAGTGGCTTCAAAAACATTCAAAAAAACAGCTTTTATGTGATAGTTTTTTGGATTTACATATTTTGTTATGTACCTAAATTAATTAAATTATGAAAGCTAGGAAGTAGGGGGTTTTATATTAAATAATTTACAATATTTAGTTTTCTATGGAAATGCGATTTGCTTTGTAAGTTTTTGTTTGCTTATTTCTTTTATAATAGAAAATAATTTCTGTAAACACATGAGTGTATAAAAATTTTTACTTTTCTGATTTTGTTCTTAAACTACTTTGTAGAATTGCCAATGCCACTCCTATCCCAGGAGATTTGCTGCGGGAAAACACAGATGAAGTATTCCCTGATGAACAGCTCAGTGATGGAGAGAATGTTATTCCAGTTGGTGTATCACCAGAGAAACTACCTGGATCCCCTGGGCATCAGCGTCCTCAGGAAAAAGATGTTTGGGAAGAAATGGATGCAAACAGAAACAAAATAAAACTGGGGATCTGTAAGGTACCTTCAAATCTGCATGTGAAGACCATCTTTAAACAGTTCCTTGTCCTCGTAGTGCACATGAGATATAATTAAAAAGGCAGTTGTTTTGGTACTGATTAGCCAGAATGATCTAAGAAAACAATTTATGGCAGAGCTAACACATTTTATATACTGAAACAGACAAACTTCTGGGCCATGTGTCACTTTATCAGGCCTTTATAATGAATAGTGTGCTGATAATTTGAGATTCTTTGTAGTTTACTCATAATTGTTTTCTTCAGACATGATCTGGATTCTTGTTCGCTGAATGAAATCAAAGCTAATTTCCTGCATATTGCATGTATAGAAGCTAGGTACTAAATGTAGAAAAAAAGAGTTTAATGTTCCTCAGTTGACAAATCGCCAGTGTGATTGGCAGTATCCATTTAATTCACTAGGTGTTTTTTTCTCCGTGAGACATTATATCTTTGTACTGACCCTGAGGGTCATTGGTTGATCTTTAGAAGAGAATGCTGCTTTATTTTCAAGAGTGGTCTCTGAGAATTGGTTCCTGTCTCCCTTACTCACAATCACAGTATTTCATACTTGGACAACTGCAGCTTGTTTCTTGATATAAAAGTGTTTTTAACATGAAAAGGGATCTGCTACTGAAATGCTCTTTATCTAGGAGATCTGTCTAGTTTTGAAGTTGTTACTCCATGTTTACTAGGAAAAAAAATGTATTGTGGGAAAGAACAAGGCATGGTACCTGTTTTCAAATGTGCTTATTTGTTTGTTCTTTTACCAAAGATGGAGAAAGGAGATTGTTCTGGTTTAAACAAAGGCACTTTCTGTTATACCTGTGGAAACTAAGGATGATCATGATTTCCCAGCTCTAAATCATATTCAGTTATTACTCTAAAACATATTCAGTCTCTATTAAGACGGAATGTGGTTGGACTAAAACACAGTTTGAAGTCACAGAAATATCTAGTACATTTAGTGTATAACAGTGCTATATGCTCCAGAGAATCAAAAAGACAGCCTGGAAGCTAACTTCTCTTTAATAAGAGCACTTGACTGTAAAGCAGACCAAAGATGCTACAAAGTGCCAGGTTTCAGACTATTAAAGAAAATTTCAGTGATGGGTGTCAAATGTCAGAGTAAGTGTAGCTGTATTACTGGGTCTTTGATACTCCTGTTCTCAGACCTACCCAGAGCTAGTATATTACTAGTATTTTGTCTGTTGTAGGTGTATGATGAAGAACATATCTAAACTACCTTAACTATGGCATGAACTTAAGGACCATTCCAAATACAAATTGGCTTTGCACATTCTAAAAACTTGGAGGGTGTTCACCATGTAGTACCATGTCTTCTTCTGTTTTGGGACTCCTAGTGAGTTACATTTTGATTTTACGTTTTGCCCAGGCTGCCACAGAGGAAGAAAACAGCCATGGACCAGTGAATGGAATGCTTAATGCACCAAGTCTGGGTTCTCCAATTCGAGTTCGCTCAGAGACCACCCTGTTAGACAGAGACGTTCCACTGGTGCGGAAGTTACGTTCAATTCACAGCTTTGAACTGGAGAAGCGTATGACCTTGGAGTCTAAGCCAGACACTGATAAGTTTCTTGAGACTTGGTAAAGAAATTATTTTATCCTTATGCTTAGATCTTTTAGGGATATATAATAAGGATACTGTTATCTTTCCTCTGCTGTGTGAAGAGCAGGAATGGAGCTGTTGAGTATGCTTATGCAAGCTACAGCAAAGTATTGTTCATAATACTGCTCAGTTAGTGAACTTCACTACTTGGCAACTTCTTAAAAAATTATTATTGCTAGAACACAGTTAGAGTCAGACTTCCACACTTGGGAATTTTGTGTTTCGAGACCTAGTAGTGTAACCGTGGTGTTTATTAACTTTTTATTCAGTGGCATACTCTTGACAGTCAGTACAACTCATCCTAAATAAGAAGGTTGACATCAGGTGCTAAATAGAGGTAACATGCAATTAGGCTATATGACATGAAAAAGGAGATTTACAGGAAGTGGAGTGAAGAAGTTAGAAATCTACCTGCATGCAGCGGGCTTAGTTATGCCCAAAGGTGTTGCACCAACGTAAAAAAATCTTGATAAAAGACAGAAATCTTAAAATGGTATTTGAAGGTAGAGAAGAAACAGATGTATGAAAATGGATTCAATATGCCTATGTCTAGAAGTAATAAGGGGAGAGGGACACAGTAAAATCTCTGACTGAAAGGTAGAGGCTGACTGGGGACAGTAGAAGAGAGCTGGGGTGATGACAGTGGCAAAATCGTTCTAAATACTTCATAGGGGAGTTAGGAATTTGAATTTGTTTGAGGAAGCAAATTATGCAAAGCATAAGTAAGGAATCAATCAAAACAATAAACAACATTCTTCTTGAAAGCATATAACTACTGCTGGAAACATCTGTTTCTTTTGTTCCTCTTTGAGTCACTGCTTTGTAACAAATTAAGTACAGTGGACATTAGTGAGTTTTTTCACTCAGATTTCTTCCTTCTGGTAATTGTATTTACAATACAACGTGATACATTACAACTAAAATAATTATATGTGTACATTTCTAAGAGCATCCATCCATTTTTACTTGATGTTAGACTTACTTGTCTCAAACTGTGGATCTTTGAACCATGGCAGGTTGTTCTAAAATATGACAACAAATTTTTATATAAATCTAGTTTTCTCCTATTGAAAAAACTCAAATGTAGCTTACATTATTTAATGAATTCTTAACTTATTCAGATATTAACTTCTTTTCTCTAAGTTTGGAGAAGATGCAGAAGGACTTGAATAGGACAGAGACTCCTGTTGCTGCTGTTCCTCCTTCTCAGAAAACTCCTGCACCTGGGACTGCCCGCATGGACCATGTTTGGCACTATGATGAAGAATATCTTCCAGATGCTTCAAAGCCTGCGTCAGCTAATTCTCCAGACCATGCTGATGGTGTTATGAGCAATGGATTTGTAGCTGTTAACCTAAGCTCCTGCAGGCAGGAGGTTGATTCTAAGGAATGGGTGATAATAGATAAAGAACGGGACTTGCAGGACTTCAGGACAAATGAGGCTTTAGGGCACAAGATGACTGGAAGTCCCTCAGATGAAGAGCCAGAGGTACTACAAGTTCTAGAGGAGTCCCCTCCAGAAGAGCGGTCCAGAGAGGGTGGCTGGGCAGGAAACAATGTCCATGCCAAGAACCAAACTTCAGTGGTGGAGTTTGTTCTAGACATGGAGTGTCATCCTGCTGCATCTGAACAGCTTACAGATAAATTAGAACTTCTCTCCGGGGCTGCAGGACAGCTTCTTGCGGCCACCCCTACAAGTCCTATGGAAGCTCAAGCAGAAGGAGCACTCACTCCGGTAAGAAAACCTCTGCTTTATTCAGCGTTATATGAGGAAATGGTAAAGGCAGTGACTAAAATACAATAGTGTAGCAGAAATTCCTAGCTTCAGCAGGTATGGGACTTGATTCTTGAAGAATGATCTTCCATATTCTATTTCACGACTGTTTATGGTCACCCATGGAAGTGGCTAATTGTTCTGCAGGTATGATCCACAGAAATGGCCACATTTCACAGTTACCGATCTACTTGTCTATCTATATAAAGAAGTTCCTTGGACAGTGATTCCTAATCAGTGAGAGACACACATGCAAACATATATTTGTTATATTTGCAGTACATAAACATAAAATTACGACTGAATATGTAAAATACTGTGCTACTGTGTTTCAGGAAAAGTCTTAAGTGTCTGAAATTAAAGAAACAGTTACTTGCTCTCACCTCACACTATGATTCCTGCAGATATTAACTGCTGTTTGCTTTTGGAATTCACTTTGGAATTTGGAATAACTACTTTTAGAATTCACTTTGTTTCTTCTTGTTTCTTCTGAAATTTCTGATGGTCCTTATAAAAACAACTTTTTGCCTTTTATAAAGCGTTGCTGCTTTCCACTTCTAAAATACTTTTGCAACTCCTACTTTACTCCTGTATTTTTCACTAAGATTGCTTTTGTTCCATTACATATTCTTGTTTTTCTCTTTTTCTGTCTTTTCTGAAGAATTCTCAGTGGCACAGTTTTTGAATATTTATTTTTTTCTCCTCTATCACTATTTCTAAACAGAGGTTTCTTTGCCTTTACTTAAGGAGTAAGTGAGATTAATGGTTAAGTGATTGGGAATCACCTCACGGTTTTATTTCTCCACTTTTTAAAGTAGATACTGTGACATCTGTGATCTAAAGGTCAATTCTTTCAAGCTCCCTTGAGCCAAGAAACCTGGCTATATTTTTTTCTTCACATATTACCACTTTTTGTGAAAGTTACAGCCAACTCATTAGAAAAAGAAACTTATCACCAGCTACTCATGTATTATTGGGTGTGGAATATCCTTTATGGTGAAAATCAGCTACTCAATGTGTTTAACTATAGCAGCACAGTAAAATTTCAAGTACACCTAGGTTCTCATGGAAAATGCAGGATCATATCTTTCATACAAGATTATATTGAGACATCATACTTTAAATTACGTAGTTTATGAAAGATTCATTTTGTATGATAGAAAATAGAGAACTGTATTAAACAACTGATTTTTGAGATTGAAGTTGAAATATTAGTTGCATGAAGGAGTTTTTGATGGGTTAGAAACTTTAAAAGGTGAAAAATTAATTTATATTTTTAAGTTGTTCAGTTTTTGTATTTTAAGGTCAGTTTTAGTAAAACAGACAAGAAAGAGCAGTGCTTGGTCCTGTCCAAAATACTAATTATCAAGTGTTTTTATTTTGAAAGCCATTGAAAAACAGCTTGTAATTTTGTATACAAATGCACTATACAACTGTTTACTTTATATAAATGCGGCTCTTTTTGGGGAAAAAGCTGTTTTACTTAAAACTAAGAGTAGACATGGTACAAATATTATGTACTACAATGCAAAGAATGGACAATATCTACATCTGAAAAGGAAGAAGCTTCAGAGAATGGAAGCAGAAATGGTTGCAAACAAAGTTAATTAAATATAAGATGCATTGGAATAAATACTGGATGAAGTAGAAAGTCAGGTGAAATTATATTAGTTTGGCTTTGCAGGAAGATAAGTAATATTTGTCATGACCTCAAAAATGGGGAAAATTAATATGGTTTATGCTATGGTGGTAGTAGTGAGAGTGTTGTGAGGGCAAGATGAATGGCAGGAAGGAACTTGGTGTTTTAAAGGTGAATCATGTACAATTGAAAATATAAACTGAACTGGAAATGAAGGAAATAGAAATTGTTTTGCCAGTTTAGGAGCTGGGAACAGAGTGTGTCTATACAGTGTGTCTACTCCAACTGTGATGGCAATTTGTGGTAGTCTTCCATCTACTCCATTAGCCCTTGAAAGCCAAACAAAGCCCAAGAAGATATTTTGGGGTGAGTTTTTCTTTTTGTCCTTCATTGCTGTATTCCATTTCATAAAGGATACTTAAATATTTCTTATGATGGGTACTAGAACCTAGTTCTTATAGGTGAATGTTCTAGTCACTTCACTGAGAGAAAGTGTGTGTATATATGCCTCTTCTATATGCCTCTTATATATGGTCATTCTCTCTGTTCGAAAGTCCTGGTGATCTTAGGGAGCTGTTTGGTAGAGCCCTCTTCCTCAGAGTATTTACCCACCTGAAACTGTTTTTTCAATGTGATCCTTCCTTGTGCATCACATGTTCTTGTTCTTCAGTAATATTTTTCTAGGTAGCACCTTTCTGGTAGAAAAAATAATAGGCAAAGGTCATACTTTACTTTTCTGCTGATTGAATTGTATTACACCAGTTACTAAGAGCAGGCTTGGATCCAAAAATGTTAATTTTAGGCCTATAAATTGCATGTGTGTTAGTGAAAGGGCTTAAAAATAGATGTTGAAATTATAGTAGTGTAGAAGCTTAATATAATTACTGAAATAGTTCACTCATTTCAAACTGCTTGAAACTCTAGGACATGCCAGCATTCATGATCATCATGCTTATGAATATACTTCCATATAGATTTCTACTGACCTGCTTCACTATCTCTTAGAAGAAACTATGGTTATGCTTTTTGAGCTTATTCTGATAGGCTTGTTAAATATGCAAGCAGTTGCTTCAGTGGTGAATGAATAAAATAGTTTTCCCATCTTAAGTATTTAAAAAAATAACTTCTTTTTACTTTGATGATTCTTCTTTGTTCTTTATTCTTTATTTCTTTCAGGGCTTTACTGCTCACTGTTTTAGTAAGTAGTAGCATGGATGTTTGTGTATGAGAAACTAATATTTCATACACTTACCCATAATTTTATTTTCTCCTGAAGGAAAGAAATTGCTGGTCTGCAGTCCTTCCATATGTAGATAAATGCTCTTCCTGAAATTGTGTGTGTACATGGGCTTCCTGTAATTGTTGATAATATCACTTCTTACCTGTTATACATAGCATCAGCATTCTATTAAAAATGTAAAGTTTCAGCAGTTAAAAAAGGAAACCAGAACTCAAAAAATAAGAGAGAAAATGTGTAAGTTATTGGCTTGGGGATGAGCAAGTCTCAGACATAAAAAATTACAGCAAATTATCTATTTAGCTATCTATTATGAAAAAAATCCTGCAGGTAAGAGAAGTATTTTTCATGGTATCAGTCATGGTTGTCCAGCTGCAGTACAGATTCTGTGTGCTACCAGCAAATACCAGTTTGATCTGGCTTGGTTGTGGGCACAGGCTCACATATCTGTTGAACAGCTCAGAGCATGCTAAGGGTATATGTGCTGACTTTATGCTTTAATAATGGCTTTATGTTGAGTTTGGCTGCTGGACAGACAGTGTGTGATTTGCTGTAATATCTGCTGGTATGAAGGTAACTTGTCAAAAGAATTTGAGCTGATCTAGACTAATAGTGAATTTATACTTGAGCAGCACTTAGCATCATACAGTTCTAGATTTCTTTTCCTTCACCTGGTCCTAACAGCCTAGACCTGGCCTTTCTGTGTTGTGGAACCATGGCCTTATTAATTTCCTGTATTTGTATTGAATTGCAAAGAACTGCATACAGTGCATGCAAAAATCTTGCAACATGTATTTGTCAAGCAAGTATTTCAGCAGGTAAATAATAATGGATTTGAAGCAAATAAACATGTAACAGCTCTTTCCATCTTTATCTTCAGTTTAAATTAAAGAACAGTTTGCTTTGGTCCCACTTGGTTGACAGCCCAAAGTCGTGTAGATATATACAGATGTGTGTGTGTTATAGAACAGGGTTTACTGTGTGAATCTATTTGTTTTTATTATTTAGAAATACTGCTGAAATGGAAATTTTCTATGTTGATATACTATTATGTTTTATCAAAAATATAAATTTCCTCTAAATTCCTATTTATTTCTGAGTTCTAAGTAATTTAATTTTCATGTACCTTCTATCCTCATTTGCTGCTTTTATGAGACACTGGAAATATTTTTCTTTTCCAGTTGCGAGTTAGCTAGTTTGTGAAAACTGACGCTTTAGTATTGACACAATTAAAAGATACCTTTTCCTTAGAAATGGAAATGTTTGCTAGATGCTCTTGCTTTCCAGAGGATATAGATTAGAATTGCAAATACCATGGTAGGAAACAAAAAGTCACCTTCATGAAGCATGAAGCTTGCAGAAAGTTTCCTTATCTGTACTCTTCATGGTTTTCTCTAACTGTAATTGGAACAAATAATTGCAAACTCTATATGACAATCTCATTTACAGGTATTTAAATGTGTCACCATCAGATATTTATTCAGTGCTGACAAAGGTCTTGCAAAAAGCCAGTTGATTTCAGAGTTGTATATAAAAGCTATAGGTTTATTAGAATAATCAATAAGCAATATAAAAATGTGCTTTGACTAAAACTAATAGTTTGGAAGACTTTGCAGCTCCTATTCTTTTTTCTTTCCTCTTGTCTAAATGCTTAAATTAGTGTAGTTCAAGATGAAGCAATTGTTCCTTCATTCTCCAGGCCTGTGTATCCTTCTCGTTTGGTGTGATATTTGGGAAATTTCATCAAAATTGTTTAGTATTAACCTTACTGATTAATCCTGTCAGGTACAGTTCTTAGTGTGTGCTGCTACTGCCATAGCTGTAAAGCCTCCAATGGGTGTATATGCTGTAACTTCAGAAACATGGATGTGATGTTGCTTGGATGTGCCAAACATTTGAAAGGACCAGTCGATGACCAGCTGGTCAACTATCAGTGTACTCAGTGTCCTTGAAATAGACTGTGCTGGTTTATTAAATTTGCCCTAGATTGTTACTGACCAGTTATAACAGTTGCAATGGTTGGACTTAATGACTGATCTTATTTTCCAACCTAAACGATTCTGTGATTCTAAGACTGGGTGAATGAAGAAGCCAGCAAGAGAAATGATGCTCACTCTCGATTTTGATACTGGATTTTTGACAATGGATGATGGAAAATGTGAAGATTAGACTTAAGACACCTCTTAAATTATGAGCTTTCAGCCTCTAAGGGAGGTGTGAACATGGTTTATAAGACAATGCAAGACATAAACAAGAATTATTAAAATATATTCAACTTTATTTTCTTCCCCGCCATGTTGTTCTCACAGCTCAACTCATGTCATATGCTGCATTTCTCCACTCCAAGAATTTCAAGTCCCATCCTCCGCACCATGAGCCCTATAGCCTATCTATCCATCCACTTGGACCCTCTGAGGGAGGCTGGTTTACCAAGGAGTCAGTCAGCTGAGAGTCACTCCTCTTCCTCCCGCTCAACTGGTCGTAGGCAGCTTCCTGTCATTCCCTGTGGCAACAAGCTCCCCCCTGTCATTCGCATCTCAAAAGCACAACTTGAGCAGGTGAATAAGCCTTGTCTTCATAAAACTGACTGCATTGTAGCAGTCATCTGCAAAGTTTAACATTTTCAGTTGCTCTGCACTGTCTGGTAGTAGGCAGATGCTAGTCATACTGCTATACACAGCATCCTAAAAATGTTTTGAAAGATCCTGTTGGGGAGTAAGAATGGATCTTGTTCAGGAATAGAATCAGGAGTATTCTGTGAGGTTGATGTGTTTTCCCACTTAGAAGAGGAGTATTTAAAGAGCTGTTATTCAAGTTATAATCTGGAGCACAAATCATCTCTGGATATTCTGGAAGATAGATTCACTTCCTCAGTGATTTTCTCTTGAGAAAAGATAGGGTTATAAAGTCTAGAAAAAAAGTACTTTTTGCTTTTTTTCAAAACTAAGAATAATGAGTTCCTGTAATCATATACCAGCTGAATTTCAAATTGGGAAAACATATTAAAATTTGGACTACTCTAAATGATTTTAATGGGACAGAAAAGATCTAAAAGTAGTCAGATCGTTTCTTTGGAAATTAACAAACAACAAATTGTTCCACTGCTTACAGTATATAAAATAGAGACGGCAATTACCAGAGGTCACAGGTAATGAAAAATGTCACTAGAGAAAGGGAACTTTTGATAGTTGTGTGTTTCTAGTTTCCTTTCAATATGAAAGATGAGGGATTACAATAATAATTGTAGTTAAGTGTAGTTTTTGTATTACTCACAAAAATACTGAGATTTGCTAAGTAGCATGAGTTTGCATTGTTGGGTAAAGCAGTATGACAGCATTAATGCGTAAGACTAACATATCATCATCATTTTACCATTAATTTTTTTTTTGTGCTGTCTTTTGTTTCTAGTGCATTTTTCAGTATAAGTAGTTCTATATTACAGTTTTTCCTTTTTCAGTGAAGAATGCACAGGAATATTGATGTTAAAAGTAATCCATCAACCTTAGTCACTTTCAAAATTCCATAGGATCAGTGGTGAGTGATAACATGACAAACTCCTGACTACATTTTAGCTGAATATAAAAAAAATAATTCTGTGCTCAATGTATAGAAACAAACAGTAGCTCTCCAATGTTCATTATTGTGAACTTATTGTGATACCAAAATACCACATTGTTCATGATGGCTTATGTATTGACTAGGGAGAGCAGAGAAATTAACTCATTGGGAGTTAAGCTTCAGTATTTTTCAGCATTGGTTTGTATCCTAGGATGCAAAAGACCTAATTTTTTTTTTGTCTGTATAGCTACAATTTAAATTTTTCAATCAGAATCTGTCACAGCTGTAATTAGCAAACTTAGTAAAATGTGTACAATGCTCAGAGAAAGCAAGTTGGCACAGAGGGTCTTCTCTGTCTTCTTTAGTACCCAACAAATGAATACAGCTGCAATATTGATAGGGGCAGCAGAGTGATGTACTTTCCCATCATGTGAAGAAGACCTGGCATTGGGCCAGGTACCACTACTTAGTGGAGTGAACATTAAGCCTCTTCTTTCTGTTTAGCTGGTAAGTGCTTGAGTGCAGAGTTCCTTTCTGAGCTGTGATTTGAAAGTCCAAACTCTGAGAATTTCCAGTTTGTCATTTCCTATGGAAACTACAAGCATGTGATTGTTTAGTTCTTTCCAACAGTGAAAGCCTGGTGTACTGTACGGCTCACTGAAGAATTCAAAAACTTTTACAAGTCCTCTTTTCAACAGTGCAGTGATGTTATGTACTTAGCTAGCCAGAAGTTCTTCAGCATGAAAGATGAATATATATGTAAATAACCTAAATAATCTCCAGTTAAATATTTAAAAGAATTTTAATGTCATTTATGTTAATCTGTATAAATATTTGGTACTGAATATATTTTCATGTATTTCATGCTGTCTGCAATCTGGTTCAGCTTTCATAACTAATGAATTGCAGAGGTCAGGGATCTGTACTGTTGAATTTAGTTTCATGTATTAAAAAATAAGAAATGATACATTTGTTTCTGAAATCAAGCAAAGCAGCTTTCTTTCCAGGTCTTTGATGAATGAGGGTTCAGGAACTCTAACCCATCTTCCTCTATGTTAGTATCAGATAGAGGAGACCATGAAATCTCAGTATATTCTCTGCTCACTAGTGCAGAGAGGCTATAGCGTGTAGGTCAGTCTATATTCAGTTGAGGACTCCTGTATTGCCATACATATATTATGAAAGAGAATTGGAGTGTTTTACTTCAGCTCTCCTTAGTTATTCAACTTGCAGCGTAAAGAAAAGAGTATGGCAGCATTACAACTCACAAAGAACCAGAGTTAATTTTTTGTATTTGAGTCTGAAGAGTGCTATTAGTATCCTTCTCATCTACAGCATGGTCAAATTGTACAGCAAACCCTCTTGAAACCGAACTTTATTCTTTCTTTCTGTGAATTTTTCAGCCAGTTGGGTTCTCTGAATTCTGCTCATTTAGAGGGCTCACCGAGTGTTGTGTGAGGTCAATGGCAAAGGTGATGTGAGTGCAGCAATGACTGGCCAGGCCTGTGTATGAAGATACTGCTTAAGTAGTTGTAGTGCTAAATGTGTGGCTGTGTCTTAAGAAACAATCAAAATCAGTGACCTCAGATTTTTATCTCTGGTTCTCAGCTCTAGTTCTACAATAAGATAGTGAACACCTCTTCTAGCCACGACAGCAATCTAGAATACTTCTAAAATGGTTGCTCTACAATATGATTCAGCCCTTAACAAAGATGGATTCCTGTTTTGTCTGTCGTTCAGATGTATTTCCTTTTTCAACGTGCTTAATTAGCTATGTACAGGGGGTCTAGTTTAAATTTAATTATTTTATGGCTATTCATTGTGTGAGGGAAGGATAACCTGTGTCTCTCAGGTTAAGCAATTAGAATTAGTTGGCATTTATACAAATAATTTCTCTTCTGTATTAAATTTCTCAAATTTCTACCTTACTGGAACATTAAAAAAATATTTTGTAATTATATACTTATATAATTAGTTACCAAATGGTCTGAAATCTTCCCACACAAGAAGCTATGAAAATGTGAGCCATCACTTTCATATTCATATCCAAGATGAGAAATAATATACTGATTTGAGTTGAAAAACTTAATTTTTAAGCATCTCACTGGAATTCAGGGACCTATGAAAGAATAAGGTAAGACTTCTTGACTTGTTCAAGGGTTGTTTAGAGAAAGAATGTATATCCCTTATAACTGGGTTTTTATTTTAGACGTTTCAGGTGTTTGAGTAGGAGTGCATATAAATGTTGTAAATTTTGCCTTTTTGTTAGTTCCCTTTGAACTAACTTTAGCAGGTTTCACTAGTCTGCAATAGCAAGAGAATGAACATTTACATTGGTTTTCACATTTAACAAGCCCCTTTGGAACCACAAATAAACAAACAAAACCCCAAAGTGTTCTTTTTAAATTTGTCAATCATGTTAACTTGTCATGTGTGGTAAGATTGCCATAAAACTCGGCTAGTTAACACTCGGGTTTAGCATTTAAAATATCATGAAGGGATGCATTTGTCCAAAATCCTCTTCTGAATGTCATTTTCAAGACATAATGCATTATCAAATAGATGTGTTCTTGAAGGAAAAGAGGGAAAATACTTTCTCTCTTGAGTGAGTCTGTGTTTTTACTGCTGCCATGGTTAAAGCCATAGTTTATCTGTAGAAAAAGGGTTCTAATTTCAGATTTTACAGAATTGTTATGCCTCTTGTTACCTATCCTGATGGAAACTATATTGAGTGAGCGTGAGGTTTAAGTTAGGTTCTTCCTGTTTTAATCAAGGCAGAAATTCAAGGAGTTTAGTTCAGCTTAGTAGTTTAGCTACTAGAACTGTTTTTACACAGTATATTTGATTTTGTTAAGTAGGGAAAATGTACAGACATTGTACCATCTCATTCATGACAGGGTAATTGTTATTAACTGTTGATTTTCCAATAAATTTTAGCCTGGCTTATTCACATTCTTTTAAGCAACTGGATTTTATATTGATAATGTTTCTAGAAGAATTTTCTTCCACACAGTCTTGTTCTAATGCAAACAAGTGAGAAGTTTTATTTGTTATCTTTATCCAAGTGTCAGAAGAAATCTAAATGCTGCCTCCAAGCCTTAGTTATGTTTTTTGTCTAAAGGAAGTTCTTCAGGCATGCTTTTTTCACATCTATCTTTGGTGTAAAGAAGAATTAAGTATTACAGCATGTTAAATTCTTCCGATGGAAACTTTCCAGATTGTGAAAGTAACTAAGAGTTGAGGACAAGCAGTCAGTATGAACGATCTAATTTTTCCAAATAGTGTGTTATCTGTAGAGAGCGTATCCATTTCTAGTGACAGAACCGTTCTTGGCCATTCTGCTTCTGCAGGTTTCTCTGCTAGAAGCAGCAGAAAAATCATGAAGGTCTGGACAATAAATTAACTGTGGTAATAGCATCCACATACATTGAGTCAAAAAACCCCAAACATATAAAAGTTATAATTATTTTAAATGTTTGTGGTTTCTGGCATCAAGAGTGCTTCTGAGATTCCCAAAATTTGTCATCACAGGGTTCAATTATTCTTGTCTGTACTTGAAGTTATAACTTTTCTTTTTTAAATTATTCTTTTAAAATGCCAATCCTATCTAAAACATGTGATTTATGACATTTTTCTAGCATCATAATTTCATTAGCATAAAATGTTTCAGGAAAGCTAAGTGGTCTGTGGGATTTCCCATGGAGAGCTGATTAACACTGGGGTCAACAATTGTTTCCATGATGACACTTCATACAATAATCATCTTGAAATAAATAGGTGGTTACAGTTCAGAGCATAATGACTTATGATTATTTCTCATGTAATTAAGATATAATTGATCTAATTAATATAAATAATATTGTGCCTGTAGATACTTGTAGATACTATCTATACTATCATCCATAAGATAATCTTTAATTTAGGTGTATTTATTTCTTAAAATATTTTTTTTCTATTATTAAAATCACATGATTCTGATCCAACCGTAATTACAGGGAAAAAATTCACACCACTGAACTGTGCATTAAGGCAAATTAATGTTTTCTTTGTTTGAAAAGAACCATTTCTGTGAAACTCAAGAAAAATACTACAATACCGACCATTTTAGTATCACAGGAGTATTATGTGAGTCTTACCAAGTAATAGTCTGTAAGTGCCTCTGCTTTCCATTTCAGAAGTAAATTTCAATAATGTTCTTCAATTAGTTTATGCATTATATAGAAGTAGTTTCAAATTGAATGAGTACTTGTTTTAGTCATGCTACCAAACTGATTAGCCACTTATTAACAGTCACAGTCGTTCTCTAAAAGCAATTAAAGATACTGTTTTTAGAGCTAGCAATATTTGCCCTAACAGATGTTTGAGGATATAGTTTTATGTTAGAACAAAAAATCTTATTTCATCTGGTAAGTGGTGTGGGAATAACTGAAAAGGGAAGATGTTTGAAGAATTTTTAAGTTATGGGTAGTAAGTCTTAGAGAAGGACTGTACACACAGTTCTTTATCCTCAGAAGATACCTATTACATTAGAGAATTTGGAAACACAGTTTTTCATTCATAGCTCTGCATCTTATTCCATCCTCTTCCCATTTCTTGCAACCTCCACGTAAATCAATGCCAAAATTACCATTGTAGCAGAAATAATACATCTGAAGAACTGTGGAGAGCAATGTGTGCCTCTTTTTTT